>JACXGM010002746.1:13470-31947 GCA_016801145.1 Umbra pygmaea | reverse complement strand
GGAAGGATGGGGATTCATGTGGCCATGATTGAAGTGAGGCCTGGTTGGGAATATAGCCATGACACCGGGGTTAACAACCCTACTCTCGCAATAAGTGCCATGGGATTTTTAATGACAACAGAGAGTCAGGAGACCCATCTAACGTCCCATCTGAGAGACGGCACCCTACACAGGGCAGATGTCCCCCAAGCAAACCAGCAGTGAAATACAGGGCGCTATGATGCTACACAATGAAACCTACAATACAGTACATATGTGAAACAATGGACTAATAACTAAACTATTTATATTAACACACCACCATTTTTCAAAACACACCAGACATACTGTATCACCCAAAACAACACCTTTTATTAGACCAACCTTCAGAAGCCAATTCTGTCATGTTTTTCCCTCTAACCTAATCCAATATGAATACAATACACCCACAATGTAAGAAAATACAAGAAAATACACGTCCCCACCAGATTTTGTCATGAATCATTTTCAGTGCTGGGCCGTCAGGGCCTGCAAAGCCTTCTCTGCAGGCCCAAAGATTGTCAGAATATATTTTTAACATATATTATTCTTGAATATATTTTTTCATTAACAATATATATATTTTACAAAGTTAATTTCAATTATTCTATAAGGTAATTTCATTGCTACAATACGCTCTTTTCAGTTGCCATGCTTTCAGCGCAGCTCATATAAATGAAAGCTTTTGTCCAATAAGATTTTTTTATCTGTGTTGTCTCCGGGTAGACTAGGGCATTCAGAACTCCGAGTGAATACCGTCTGCTGTTGAAGCCCATCAGGACGATGTCGTTGATTGTCATATTTTTAACCAATCAGATTTCGACTTTACCATGTTGGGTGTGTTCTTTGACCAAGTAAAGCGTTTCTGAAGGCCTAGCCTTACGTCAGCATCGTTTCTGTTGCTGATAGAAGTAGTAGTTCAAAAAAACAAAAAAATGTAAAAAAAAGTTCGCCATCGAACAAGATCTAGCTTAGCTTACACGCTTTTCCGATATCTTTTAACTTTCAATTTTTAGATTGTTAGATTTTTTACTTTTAGCAGAATGGCAGATGAAGGTGAAGAAGTAGCTTTGGTGGAGCATATAGAATTGGGCAGGATCGACTCTCAGCACTGAGCAAGATCTTTAATTGGAACTTAACGCAAAGATGTGCTGTAAAACCACGTCAAGTCTTTTTTAAAAGAGAAAGGAGGACGGACTTCATTTTCAAATAATGAGCAGCTTTGGTGAGTTTGATGGATTTTTATATATTTTTACTAGCAGGGCCTTAGGGATGGGCGATACCAGTACTTGGTATCGGCCCGATACTGGGCATAAGTACTCGTACTTGTACTTGTGAAAAAGGCCCGATACTCCAAGTAGATACTTCCTCCACATTTAAGAGCGTTATGATACGCTTGACAGATTATCCATAGATGGCCATAGTTGTAAATCTGATTCACGTAAATGTTTCAATGGAAATGTTCAGCCCTATGCATATATTTCATATTGATGATAATGACAGTCTACTTCGTTATTCAGAGACCATGCTTAAAGCTGTAAAACTGTCTTTATTGCTATTTAAAAAATAAAGAAAATGATTTAAATGTGCCTAAAATGCATAATCATTCCAAAGACGGAGCCACGCGTTAGCTATTGATAAAACTATTTTCCTCAGGAGTTGTCCAGTAGAGTTCAAATGGCGAAATGTGATATTGTTTTTCTCATTGCTATTTTCATGTAGCCTAATATTTGTACAATTATAGGTAAAAAATATTAGAATCCTCAAGGAAATGCGCACATTTAAGTACAGGAAAGAACGAAGGATGCAAGTTATTAGGCTATTCGGTTGCATACTATAACTGTAGAAAACAGCATGAGGAACGCCCCGGACCTAGCCTCTGAAAGCCACCTTCAGGGAGGAAAGACAAATATCGGTAGTTTGCAAAACTTCTGGGTGAACAAAATAGTGGTATTTCTGTGTTCTGACATACTAACGTTAAGAAATATAACTTAAAGGAAATACAATGTAGCCTATTTATATTTTGTATAATATATACAAAACCCCTAGAATGTCATTGTGAGGTTAATATTATGCGTTTTAATTTCGGGAAGATATTGAAGGCATAGGTGTAAAATGCACGGCCCGCCACTGATCATTTTGTTTCAACCACTTTCTTTTTAAAAAGACCCGGGGCGGGGTGTTAATCGGGAGAGTCGGGACATTTAGACTGCTGGTCAAAACTTTACAGCCTCTGCTCAGCCCGTACGTTGGGCCGCAGCAGCCTATGTCAATGAGACACATCAGAGCGCATCAGACCAAGCTCAGCAGGGGGGCATTTATTTTCACTGGACGGGCACGTTTTTATTTTCTATATATTTGTAAGGATGGGGATTTCTGCTAATTTCACTATTAGATTGTTTACTTGATAGGCCCTGGGTTGGCTAAGATTATTTTAGTCGAGCAGTCACTTGGCTGTGTGCGATCTGATGCCCTGCATCACTTAACTACAGTACAATAATTGTGCTGCAGACTATTATGATATTATGTAAGACAAATAGTGCAACACAAATAAAAATATGTTTTAACTAAGGTGTTTCCCAAAATGATATTGAATAAAGCAAAGCATACAATGTAACCTCAAAATAATCCCTTTCATTTAGCCTGTTCGTTTATTTATTTATTTTTTTGCAATGACACTGCACATGTCAGCGCAATTGCAGCAGTTGTTAGATTAACTATAACCTGTCCTGAACTTTAACTATACTATATACTATATATATATGTATACTATACTGATTATTTCTTCCAACAGTGCAGTAAAGCATAAAACAAAATGGTTTAATTAAAAACATTAACTGTGTCATTTATTAAAGAAAAAATATGTTTCAAAAGGTCTACTAAACTAGTCAATTGTCAGAGATCAGTCGATTGTTGGTTGACCGAAGAAAATATAAGTAGGTGAAAGACTAGTATCCTATCTTCAAAATGTTGGTTGTCTTTCGTTAATACGCTAATACTGATGTGTTATTAGCATAGTGTTTCGTTCAATCAAAATTAAACTGATGCATTGGCGAAATCAAACATAATAATTAGGCTATCGTTGATGTTTTTAAATACAAAAAACAAAAGACACAGAGAAAGTTTGCCTTGCAACAAAATTAACCTTTTGAACCGGAATCCTTGCAACGAGATATACCTTTGAACTGAAATCCTATAGGCGCATTAGTCTACAATCTAAATGAAAATTATGCCGATTATTCTACATGGCTATTGGTATCTAGCCTACTTATTCATTTGTTTAAGTTTTCACATACAATGTACAGAAAGATGATTTTATAACCTACATTAACAAGAAAAAAATAAACAGCTGTTTCTCCAGTGCAGGAGCAACATTTCAGGAAAATCGACAGTGCAGCGGCCTATCATAGGCCTATAAAACTGTTTGTCTCATCACCTCACAACGCAACATAACAACACAAAATAATGAACTTTGATAGAAGCCTACATAACTCCAATTAGATATAGCCTACTAAATACTGTACTACACAGTATTTTACACAACCGCTGCCTGACATGCAGGCTGCATGTCAATTTCCGTTTTAACCGCATCCGTTTTGACAAACCAATCAAATCCATTTTTTTTTTTTTGAACAAACACCCTTTTATTTTTATTCATGATTTAGGTATATTCAAAATGAGATATATTATGGTATCCTATGGACTAAAAATGTGGTACAGAAAAAAGATTGGGGACAGGCTCGTAAAAAAAAGACTTCCATCCAGGGGGCGGGCCTGGCCCCCTAAGGCCCGCCCATAATGCCGGGACTTGAGACAGTACTGCTAGCACCCCCCCCCCACACGAAACTGTACCACTTCTGAAAATGCACTTCCGACAACGTCTTTGTTCCCAAGACATTTCAAACCAAACTGACGCCCATGAAACTGATCATCATTTCATATAAAATAAGCTGTGCATATGGACAGGCAATGCAGTTTAAATTCCAATCCAACATTTTTACATTTGACATTCTTGCATTAACTTGTCTTTTCTTTAATGACCTGACTGCAATAGTAAAGTAGCTGTTGGTTTTGTGGGGGGAAAACACCTTTGCTAAATGCTAAATGTAATGCTTTAATACTTCGTTTAAGGCTGTGGATAATGTTGTATCTTAAATTAGCAGAATGTATTGGTAAACACAGGTGGTGGATGAGGACCAGAACAGGGCCAGAACAGAACCCAGAGACCTGGGGGAGGAGCTGCAGGCAGGGGGAGAGGAGAGGCCTGGAGAATGGAAGATGGAGACTGTCCCTCCATCTGTAACAGAGGGAAGTGCTCTGGTGGAGGAGGCTGTGGTCCAAGGTACGCAAGCCCATCTTACCTGCATATGTGGAAGAAATTCTCCAAAACCTGTATACATTCCCTGTCTTTCCATGGCAACAAAAGATGCATGTTAACGATTGTTTGACTGATTTCATATTTTTAAGTTGCGTGGCAATAAATGTGAGCTGAAAATTATAAAAAATCAAACGTTCTACATTTAGATCTTCATGGATATTTTTAGGATATGCAGAGTGAGCTTTTACATTCATTATATTTTCAGTAAACACAGTTATTCTCTGTTATTTTCTTTAAGAGAGACACATGGAAGGAGACGGAGAGCCAGAAGACTCCAATGACAAGGTGCATAATTTTGGATTCTTAAAGGGAGAAAGGTTTAGAAAGCAACGGTAAATGTCAAACGGAAGGCTGACATTATAAACTTTGATATTACAGCGCTGGTAGGAAGGCCATGAATCACCCAGGAGAGATGATTTTTAAAGGGATATTTGTCATTTGATGTTACATCTTCAACCAGCAAACCAGTTGATATACTGTACACCATTTATGAAAGGAGTTGATTTTCTTTTTTTGGGATTAAGAACATTTCACAAGGATGTATCGTTTTAACAGAGCTTGCTGATGCTGTCAGTTTGCAGTCCTAGTTGTCAGATGATTATTGGCTCCTATTCCATGGTGTGGCGTGTCCCTACAGTTTTTATGAAATGCTAAATGCCTCCTGTTCCTTATCTCTTCATTGGTCCATATACAATGTTTATAACTAAACATCCCTGTTATGGAAAAGCCATCCATAGTGTTTTTATTATAATTATATTATACTATTATACTAAGATCCAATTTGCAGTTTTACTCTATAGCTATAATATACTTTTTATTTGTGTGTGTTCATTTTTTATTTCTGTTCTTTCGGGGAGCTCAATAACATTTGTATTTACTGCTGTATAGCTGTATCATCATGACATGGCTGTGTGTTATTTCAGACCCAGGATGCTGCGGGTTTATTTGGCAAACTCCTTGCCTACCTGGACAACAGCGAGTCCCCAGGTCAGAGGGTGTCCCCTGGCCAGGCTGGTACGGAACACATCGGTCTGGAGAATGTCCGCAGCAGAACAAATCAGGCTGAGGTGAGTCACTTGATAGAAATGAACAGAACCTCCAAGACGACTCAGTTTAACTCCGGACCCCTGCCACCCAGCTAAGCCAACAGTACCCTTCCTCTCTTTCTCCCTCTACTTCCCTGTCTCGCTAGCCTCTGCTTTCTACTGTCCTGTCAATAAAAATAATCAAGAAATACCCCCAAATATACTGTATCATATAAGAAAATAATAAGTTATGTGATTCTCAAGACGTCCACACGGGTGGTCGAATCGTGATTTCCAAATAGTAATTTAAATCGATTCAAAACAAGGTGGCGGTGCAGAAAAAGTCCACCCACTCGACAGATGTGGAGGAGGTGGCTGCGGTGGAAGGCTGGATCCAGGCCATGGAGCCCCCCGCTGCCAAGGTGGTGTACCCGGAGACCCACCAGAAGAAAGTCAGCGTCCAGGAGCTGCAGCTAGACGTCAAACCCGCTGCGGCCAACAAGAAGGCAGACAATGACTATGGCTACATCATCACCGACACAAAGTAAGTTGTTATCACTAAGGAATGAGGCGAACACGGCTAATCAATGACGGTTCAACTTTTGTCTGGAATTGCTTTTAGTATTGGAAAAATGTGTCTTTTTTCTAGACCAGGGTTATCTATGGTGAGTGGACAGGTCTCTACATGTGTGATGTTTCTATGTGTGTGTTTTGAATGAGCCCAGCTGGAGTTGTTCTGAAATAAACCATTGAAAATGGAAACAGAAATTGGTTTTAGATGAAATACATTGAAAGGCCTTCTGTGTGATCAAACGTAGACTTTCTCATTCCTGCAGAGGAACGGCCCCCATATCCAACCTACTCACTACTGCCCTGCAATTCCCTGGAATCATTTCGTAAATAAAACCCTAGCATACTATCAGTCACTTCTCATTCATGGTTTCCATTTTTTTCCTGTCGCTGTCAGCATGACGTTTTCAAAGATGTATTTTGCTCACGTTTTTTGAGAAACACTTGAATTCATTGCCATTGACTATTTTTCATAAATGGTCGTCATTTATTCATGTAGAAGAGGTAGCATAATAATCAGTGCTATTTGACTTAACCCAGACCATACACTATTGTGGTGTATTGTACGCATGTGCATACCTACTCGACATCTCGCATGCGTACCGTTTAGTAGACAGAGATGTGAAGGTGTCAGGGTCAACGCCCTCCTCATGGGCCAACAGGGACCGGCGCCACGTTCCTTCACCATACTAATGACTCCTGGCCCGCCGTTAATTTCCCAATAGGGGGGCTGTGAATGTTGGAACTGTGCTGCTGCTCTGAATATCAATGACTCAATATCTGCACGGATACTATATGCACCCAACTTGTTACCTAGTACACGGTGGTTTAGGTGGAATTTTAGGAGACATGTAGCGACAATATATCTTTCCGGTAATCAGAGACCTTGACTGTGTTTTAGAGGTGGCTGGGGCTGAAGTGAGATTCTCCCTGGTGCTGCCTTACCATTACACTCTGACTCCATCCCATTTTCACCTCTCTGTTTGACCGACTGTGAACCGGAGTAGCAGTGTTCTAAGTTGGGCCCTATTCTCTACAGAGAACCTCATTTGACCAGCACTCCGGCAGAAAGTAGTGCACTATATAGGGAATAGGATGCAGGGATGCAGGGAGAGAACATAGGTGATTCATCATGCCAAAGGAAACACCTGCTCCCTCTGCTTTCAGTCCCACCTCTCTTCGTGTGCCCCTCACCTGCCTGACTCCCTCATGTCCTCATTTGGCCTCGATTTTAACCTCCCCTGTCCTCTTCCACCCCTCCTCCATCACTTACCTATCCTCTTTACCATCCACCCCCTTCAGAGTGCAATGTGAATGGAATGTTCCGGAGTTCTCAACCAGACTTTACAGGCTGTGGTGAGAAATTTGTGGAGAACTGCAGTAGGAATGTCCATGCTGATGTAATCTTTCCTCTATCCAGCGTGTTGCAGACTGACAAGGGCGTCCAGCTGATGGAGATTGTGGCACGACGCGCCAAGCTGCAGATTTCAGACCTGCTGGAGCTCTCGTACGTCATTTATTTTCTGATAAACATTTTAGTTCTTCCACACATACTTAAAGGAACACTCCAGACCCCTAAACAGCTCAAATCATTGTGCCGGTCATTTTTCCGTCACAACAGTCAACTACGCAGCGCGTGTCACTGCAACATTTTCTAAACGATAGCTAAGTTCTGGAACGTTCGGTTGACTCCCTGATCTTTATTTGTCTTGTTTTACTCTCCAATCGTGTCAATTAAAATATTGACTTGATTCAAAACTAACAGTTTGTTGTTTCGAAAATGTTGCAGTGACTGTACATTTCTCTATACTTACTGTGGCCGAATTGGGAATTTACAGAACGCGCTGAGGTGTTTTAGTGACTGTCGTGTCAGAAACAATTGTTTAAATTTATTTTTTCAAATTTTATTTCCTTCACAATTCACACTAACCCAGCCTTGTCGGCAGCTCTGCAACTCCCTGGACAGATCTGTGGAATGGCAAGGGGCGAGCACATGGTTCATTGTCATGTCGGAAACATGACCGGCACAATGATTTTGAGCTGTTTAGGGGTCTGGAGTGATCCTTAACATAAACAGATGTCGTACGTTTTTATATAACTTGCATTATTTATTTTCTCTGCATGCTTTCGGATTATTCTCACCTGCAGACTATTGTGTATAATGCAAAAAAATATCATTTTATCAAATATCAAACATTTGATGTTGGCCTTCGTGGGAGTCACCATGGATTAGCCTAACTTTTCTTTTCAATTTTAGTGACTCTACTGCTAAGCATGGTTCCTTATTGTGCAAGGTTTCTGTTTGATAATGTAAACAAATACTTGTCATTGTCATTACATGCAGTCTAGCCACTTCGTAGTATGAAAAAACTAGGCAGCTAATAGCCTTCAAAACAAAACACGATTATTTTTCAATATGGTTGCAAGCTTCTGTAGTAATTTAATTTCATCAGAATTTAAGTTTATTTAAGTAATTAATTTGCTTGAGTCCATGCAGTATACAGACAACTCAGCTGTCCCACTACATCATTAAAACACAACAGTTGGTACTTGGGAAAGGTGATTGTTTGGTAGACTAAGCCGATTAAGCCCGGGAATAGCACTTGGAATTTCTCAACTTTCTATTTGCTAATACAGACCAACTTTGACAGATTGATCTACCAGAACTTTAGCTCATTTTTGCAGTTGTGTCTGGAAAAAAGATTATCTTAAAGGGAAGTGATAAGATTTGAATTGGACCAGGAATGAATGCTTTTCCAGCCAGAATCTCGAATGTGTATTTATAATCTGTAATGTTGCAAATAGATAGGTACTGTATATATATATATACAGTGTGATATGTAAAGATGTGTATCTATACAGTGTAATGTATAAAGATGTGTATATTTACAGTGTAATGTATAAAGATAAGTATATGTACAGTGGAATGTATAAAGATATGTATATATACCGTGTAATGTATGAAAGTATGTATATATATGTACAGTGTAATGTATAAATGTATGTATATATAAACAGTGTAATGTATAAAGATAGGTATATACTGTATATATACACTGTAATGTATAAAGGTAGGTTTATCTCACATTAGCTTATGAAAAGTATAAGAAAATTCCCAATAGCATTGTGCTTTAGGTTAGCAACATGTCAAATTAAATGATACCTGAGGGGCCTAAAGACTTTGAATGCTAAAATGAATGAAAACAAAAACACTAACATGAAACTGACAAGGTGGAACCTGTAGAGAAGCATCCCTACTGTGAATGAAGATATCCAAGGACAGCACCTCATTGTTATTCTGGCTGAAGATGTGTGGAAGCTCAGACAAATGATTGACAGGATGCACCATATAAAGTCCAGCCTACAATAATTTATTAAGCAGACTGAACTCTCCAAGAACCCCCCCTCAGATGCCCGTTCCAATTTTCACAATTGTTAGTTTTTTCACTCCAAGTGACAGACAAGCTTGGACAACCACATTTTCAGTTTTTCTATCCTGTGTGTACCCCACCAAAAAAATGTATTCAAAATTCCTATTCCCAAAAGCTGTTTTACCATAGCCAAAAATAGCAATTTTCCTCATGCAGACAGGCACAATGTCCCAAGGTCATTTTTTTCTTTACTATCCTTTTTAAAAACTCTTACTGTGTCTGGATATTCATGCAAAAAAACAATTGCACACACACACCTACTTTAAACGCCGTCCACATCGAAATGAGAGCCTCTTTACTTACAACACTTGAATATGCATCCAGTGGCTCGTGTTTCACGTATTCTGACCAACAACAACTACTTTACACACATTTTACACAGGAGTGCACAGCTGGATATCGTACTCTAGGACATTATTTAAAGATGACATCACATCAAAAACCCAATTATACTGATGTGGCACCATAACCTGTCACAGCTCCATTTATCCAAATGTCCCTCTACTCCCGTACCCCTGAATACACACAGCAGCGTGGGCCCCACTTATACATTATTTAGGTTGATGTCTGCCATTGCTGCCATTGGCCATTGTAATGCATTCATTCATCAACGGTGCACATACAGTGCCATTGTCAATAACCGTAGCAGTATGTACGCAATCATAATACACCTCCATAAATAACAATGGCGATGTAACATACTGATGACAGAGAGGTGACAAGCAGTCTTTCATTGGCCCCCTCCTGTGTCGTTATAATTACTAAGCTTGATTCTTGAGGGCACGGATAGCGATTGGTTGACTGCGTGTCATGTGACCCCCATATTTTAAGGCCCTCACTCCAATAGGGTAGTATGCGCTGCTCTGCATTCAGCACTTCCCTGGGTGGCCATACAGGGCCGGGTTTATGTACCTTTTGTCTTTGTCTACTTTCTGGAGCTGAAAGGGCGGCCTTGGTTGCAGGAGATTGATGGATTGGGTGGGAGGGGGGCCCTGGCCTCTTTGTTAGTGCCAAAACACCCCAGCAGGGGGAGTAGCCTTGACAATTTGTCCAAGCCGCCACGCTTATTCCGGGCTGTCCTGCTGGTTCGCAGCTCTCCGTGGCCCCCCGTTTAACCACCGCCTCACGAGGAGCATGGGAGAGTGGCCCTACACCATGCTCACTCTCAAATCCCATTTAGATTCCAATCAATACAGAAAGGAAAACGAATTCAAACGCATGTAAGAGAATTGAAAGTGGAGTTTGAACTGAAGTCTCCTTCCTGAATTGATTGTAATTTAAATGGAATGGGTCCCTCTTGTATTCTCAAGTCATAATCTTGGCGCTTATTTCAGCCCGGTCGTCTCCTGTCAGACTTCAGGTTGGCTCATTTCTGCAAGTTTCTCTTGGTCTAGAGCTTTTAAACGATTGTCTGTCCTGTTCATACATGGTCATTATAGATGTATGGATACAAATATGAACTCGTAGAGACTGTCAGTGTTAGTTGTATAACACAGCATTTAAGATGCAAGGCCAGGTTCAATCAATCATATATCATCCTATTATTTAGTTTGATTGACCAGGAGACGCCGCTGTCAGAACCTTCTCGGAATGGCTTCAATTGATCCCGTCAGGAGGCCTGTGCACAGCGTTTGGAAGCAACAGCGTTTGGTTGGTATGTCAATGTGGGTGGCTTGTTTCAGAAGCTTACAGCATGAGTTCGCTCTGAATTACAGTTCTCGTGCAACTGCTACGGTTCATAGTCAGACTTTAAAAAAATGAACAGGTGACGTAATGTCTGACTTGTGTCTCATTTCAACACATAGCCACTAGGTGGTGAGATAGCTGTTGTAACGGAGACAGTAGAATTCTCCACAGACAGACTGAATCGCATTAAATATGACAGGTAATGAACACTGACAGTTTGATATTTCAAGGGGGATACTGGATGCTGTAATGTACAGTTACAGGCCAGTCAAAATCATCAAATTTCTTTAACAGTTTCCAAAAAACTGTTCTACTAAGACATTTACAGTATTATTCTGGTTAAAAAACATTTCAGTTTGACAACCACTAGGTCCACATTTCAAAACTTTTTCTGTAGTGTTGAATTTCAACAAAGTTCCAGTGGGCAGCCGTTGCTCAGGTCAGGAAACTGATTATGTTTTTCACAGTGAGGGATGTACCTTTCAAACTGCCAAGTGACTGCTGTGGCAGGTTGATCTCTCTCTTGATAGATGTGACAAACATACCTATACATCCAGAGGCTTGCTGAGATGAATGTCATAGTATTCAAAAAACTAGCTGAGGTTTTTCTTTCATACTAAGACCTTGGTAGGATACCTTTGGATTCTTTGACATTTATAGGGCCTTCTGTACAATAGGATTGCCAGAAATAGCATTCACAAAATCGTATATTCCATAGGTATAACCTGGTTCGATGCCTTTATCATCTTTATCCCATTTTCAGCTCAACATATCTTGATGCTGCCAAAAAGTACAAGTCATTTTTCCATTCTAGATTTGCTCTTTAGAAATAGATTGTACAGGGAGGAAATTGCAGCTCTTTCTGTTACGTGCGGAATCCGCAAAGCTCCGGACATCAGCAGTTGTCAATTTGACTGGGGGTGAATGAATGGCTGTTAAGTATGTCTACCTCATTGTAGACTAAAACCCCAATCATCAATTGTTGTGGAAGTAATACACCTCGAAGGCACACTGAGGTTCAAGAGGTTATCCTGCTGTTGTGCTCCTTTGGCTACAGGGATTCTAATACCCTACAGGGGAGCCAGAGGTGAAATGCTGTTCAAGCTCTGTGCGTTTGACGCTCTGCTTTAATGACCTGGCTAGTTTTTCGGAAGGCAAGAGGGCATAAAAACAATGTCTTGCCCACCAAGAGAAATAATAAATATTCCTACTGGTGTTTTGAGGTGCCTCATTTTACAATGTGTGTTTTTTGTTACAGAGTGGTAGGCCCAGCTGTGACCTTCAGAGTACAACCCAACGCCCAGAACATCAGCACCGCAGATGTGGCCAACATAGCAGGTTGGTTGGAGCAGCTGTCATAGCTAAATGTGATAGCAATATAAATATCTCTCTCTAATAAATATATATACAATATATACTGTGTGTGTGTATATATATATATATATACACACAGTTATTCTACTGCGGGGCTATTCAATTAAAATTCAAATAGGTCCAATCAAGTAGTTAGGGCATTCAACATGCACAGGGGTGCAAACTCATCAGGGGCGAAAAATGTGACAAAGATGCCAACACCCTAGGGGGATTCTTTTTTAAATATCAGCCTTAAAATGTGGATTTACAGTCGGTAATAGGAAAAAATCATGAGGATATAGGGAATAACTCACCCTAGAATTTATGTAATCTCACTGCTACAAAAGTACTGTTAAGGGGGACATCACATATGAAGCAGTACTAATAATAAGAAAATCTTGGTTGCACCTATTAGAATTTAAGATGTATTTGTGAAATGACAAATAAATTAAGTGACATTTTATTGAATTATTACTAATTGAAAAGAAGATGCTATTGAATATTGTGCTCTGTTTCTTTAAAAAGAACATGATTTGAGAAGTGAGAGAAAGCAGTTAGAGGTCCCTGTGTTGTTGGGTTGAGTCAGAGAATTGAAGTTGGCTAGATCTAGTACATTTCTCATTGATTTGTTGTAATTGAATTGAGTTATTTCAAGGGTGCAACACTATCGTAGCTAGCTACATTAGCAAGCTACAAGACACCTTGCTAAGTTGACTGCTTACCTTGAGTGTGTGCATCGTTGTACATTCCGTAATCTCTTGTTCGCGATTTTGCTTATCCCTCCCTCTCACTGACTACAAGGGTCTCTATTGATCTCCATGCACTGTAAACAACTGCTTTGATTGGCTTACATTGCGTGAAGTGATTTAGATGACGCACTTGTCTAAACTACACACATAGGCCCTGTCATCTCCTCTGAGCTGGCTAAAGTGTGCCCATTGAAACAAGAAGCTCTGCCAATATTATTATTTTATGAGAAATGTGTTCTGGTCTGAAGAGAACCATCCCGCGGTCCGAACATGGACTGGGGTTCGCTAATTGGTGATGCCTGGTCTAGCTGAGTCTTTGAAGTCTGTGCTCTGCACCATTTATATCCCTCTGTAACGTCTTGTGCGTGATGCAGAAGTGAGCGAGACACAATGGAAATACACAGTGTTTTAATTATGACACCACTATACAATGGGCAAAACGTAAACGATAGGATACTGAAACACAACGTAGAGACACTTGAAAATGTATGGAGAGAATATAAACATATTTAATATAACATATAATAAAATATAAAAAAAACATATAATACAAATCAAAAAGACGTTGTGGTGTCAAAACTGGTAGAACGTAGCAAACACCTAAACAAACATACATACATAACATACTGTAATGGCAATGACCGAAACCCACTCAAACACACACAGGGACGATGTACATGTGACTAACTGAAACCAGCCATGGGTAATTGATGGTGTGACAAGGTGATCTATTGTGTAGGACAATAACGAGTGAACTGGAACCAGCTGTGAACATTCAAGACAAATGAGAAGGTGATCTATTGGTTAATGAATGTCATGGGATGTCCAGGTAAACAGTACACAAAACATGGGATGGCCCAAGGTGACCCAGGAGTCACTGACCCTGCTCACTACAGGAGGGAGCATCGTTCATATCATGCATCTTCTTGCTGACGGGATGGTGTTCACCAAGTCTGGGTTTAGAATCTCAATCTCACTCTCTGCTGCGCAAAGGAATGCACGAAGGTCCCCAGAATATTTCTGAATATATATAAAGACTTACCACAAACAAAAAATAGAGTGGGGTGGGAGGGGTTGAAAGCAACTCTAGGCTGCACGATTTTACCGGCTGTGTGATTTTCTCGTGTGCAAAAGTGATGCACGTGAATGAATCATTTAGAGCAGTGATTCAGTACACCTAGTTCACTGAAAAGATAGTTTTGTTCCCGATTCGCACATCACTAATTCATTGGAGTGGCAGCGGAGTGAAACAGTGCAGAGTTTTTACAGTGGAGTCACTTGGAACCGAGGTGCATTGAGCTATTTCTACGTTATTGTTGTTTAAATTTCCTAAAGAAATGGAGATGAAAAGATGAGGACAAAAGGGTGGCGCGTGAAAAGTAAGAGAGAAGAAACAATGAGCACTGTGAAAAATAACACGTTTAGTTATACCACCACGCACCTAAGTAAGGGAGACAGTCACCAGCCCGGTAATGGGCCAGTAGCTAGAGATGTCAGGAGCAAGCAGCAGCCTTTTAAAAAAAATCAAATTTCCTAACAACATTATGTTTTCGACAATATGTTAGTTTTTTTACCTATTGAATTGTCATTCTACTAAAACATTTCCAAAAATAGACCAATCGGTTACAATTTCAAGTACTTGGGGAACATATAGTTCATGAATTACATGCTACGTTATTGAGGGTATGGTTAGGGTAAGGTGACGTTAAGGTTAAGGTAAACCTTTTTTTTTTACGTTTCATTAACATACAAGGCTTTGCATTTCTATGGTTCCGGAAACAAACGCTAAAAAGCTAATTCAAATTAATTAGATCTTTGATTATAGTTAACTGATTATTGATCTTTTGCTAAATCAAAAAGCCGATGCTGGAACAGAGAGCTGAGAAAAGAGAAACGGAACATTTTAGGATGTCTTTGCGTGTACCAAGGCACCTGCTAGAATAAGGAAACATAATATAAACAGCTCTGGAGAAAATTAAGAGACCACCTGCAAAAATGTTTCTCTGGTTTTACTATTCATAGGTATGTGTTTGGGTAAAAGTAACATTTTTGTTTTATTCCATAAACTTCCGGTACTGACAACATTTCTTCTGAATTTGTAATTAAAATATTGTAATTCAGAGCATATTTTTGCAGAAAATGACAACTGGTAAAAAAGCGAAAGCTTTATTAATATTTTTTTTTTTTAAAGCGAAAGCATTATTGAAGGTCTGACAACAGTGTTGTCAGACCTTCAATAATGCAAAAAAAATCATATTAATTTTTATTTTTGTTATAACTTATGAGTTCATGAATCAATATTTGGTGGAATAATAATAACTTTATAATAATAATAATAATTGGCTTTCTGCACCACTCTTGGCATGCTCTGCACCAGTCTTTCACATTGATGTTGGGTGACTTTATGCCGTTCCTGGGCCAGTCGGCCTTTCAAAGTCTCAGGACATGTTTCATTCCCAGTAGGACCCTGATCATCTGCACACACATACACATGCACTCAGGGATCCTGGCACCATCAAAAGTTATTTGTCCTTATTTTTTGACAACAGGTTTCATAATTGAAGTCCCCACTCAAGATGATGTGATTGTGTAATGGTTATAAAGCGCCTGTATTGGAAGTCCTATTGTTTGTTTGTGTCTTGGGTTTCCGGCATTACGCGTACTGTAACTTGCTTTAAGAGGTCATAGATGAGCCTGGGTTGATATTAATGCAAACAGTTGACATAACTGCACTTGAAATGAAACACGGCTGTCTCTTACCTTAAGTGCAGCTGTGTGGGCGTTCTCCTGGCACATTTGTCATGTTGAACAAGAATATCGACAGACATTATTTCAATAGCCCTAGTTTATGTGGGTTTTCTGAAACATTAAGCATAATACAGCCGCTTTAACGGCATCAGTTTATCATCATCATTTTTTAAAGAAATCTGTGTTCCAGTCTTAAAGCATTTAGAGGGAAAACCTATAATGTGATTCAATTTGAATTGTATTCAAATTATTTTATTTCGATGGCACTGTAACAGATTATAATATTACATCCAAGGCAAGATTGCCTTAGCAATGTTTAAATTGTTATTACACTTTTGCAACAAGATATGTGACTTGAACTAAACATATTTGGTTGCGTTCCCCTAACGTCACCTTATTCCCTGTAGTGCAGTACTACAGACTAGTGCCACATTTAAGAATAAAACAAACAAGCGATAAGATGACATTTGGGATGCAACACCGACTGAACAAAGACGTTAGCGTTATCTCAGCCTTATCATTCCTCTTGTCAGTGTAGAGAATACTGGATCGATTTAGAGCCAACATTCTGGTCCTCTTGGAACGATGGCTGTTGGACAAAGGGATGGAGCCTCGCCCCTTAGTGAAGTCCCAAAGTACATCAAACTTGACCAAAGGCCCATAGGGTTCTTGTCAAATGTAGGTGAACCGGTGCAGTTTTGTAGCCTGCCGTGTTTGGTCCAAGCCTGCTGAGTAAAGATTCTCCAGAAGTTGAGCTTCTAGGACTTGTGGAACTTCTGTCACGCTTACCCTGCCATTGTTAAGGAACCATTGCCGGCCGAGGGCCATTGTCATTTGGGGTGAGGGGCGTAGGGTCAAGATGGTAGGCAGTGGGGTGACAAGCCTCTTTGTAAGGAGCATTCATGTGCACCGTGCAGCCACAGAGCAACGGGCCTAAAGGCCACTTCCAGTGGTGCGTCCCGGTCGTGAGAACCGGCCCCTCAATGGACTGGAGGTCAGGGTCAGGCAAGCAGGCCGCGCAATTAGCACATTAGGCACAGGGACACCAGCTGAGGACCACTGGAAATACAAAGCAGAAAAACCCATCCAAAACAACACCAAGGCTGTTTATCTCTAACCCCACCCATATCATGATCAACAACAGAGTAAATCTAGTTTAGAAATTGTGCTTCTGATGAGATTTGACATTTGAACTCAGATCATGTAACATACATTTTTTTTTAATCAATAACCAATTGCTATATAATTCAGAAATGTTCACCAAAATTCCACAATATAATACGTGATATTGTATGTGTTGTCTACAAAGTGCCTCCACGTTCAATGTTAATAATTGAAATAAACTTCTATAGTTAATGGCCCCGAATGGATTGACGATGTGTCTATTATTAACCATTAAGCTGACTGCTTGTGTATTCTATAAAGAGGAGAATATGCATTGTCTTCCTGACAATAGCTAGTTCTTCATTCCAGCTGGCTGAGTGTAATATTGAAGCTTTGGTTTTTCCTGACATGGAACTAATTCTTTGTCACAGAGGTCAGAAAACATTCAATAAGTTAGAAAGGCAGTTTTCTTGCAGAGTGATATTGCTAATGTTTTGAATGGTAATTAGTGGAATGTGCCATTTTATAAAGAAGGTAAGTTCGGATATAGTCCACATACCATCAATATATCTAGCAGTTTTTTATCTTTCAGTTCCTCACTTGGAACCGGCAGAATGTTCAATGGTTTTTTGCATTGGAATTGCACATTTGTTTTGATCAGTGTTAGCTTTACGCCCATTCACTCCAGTTCACTCAATAAGATGTTGTCTTAAACTAACCTTGAAGCTCGATCACTATGAACTGTGAGTCATTTCTGATCACCCTTTAATGCATTCAGTGGCACTCAGAAGTTGAAATGAGACCCCCTTTGATCATTACAAAGACTGGTTGGTTGTATTTCTTATCTCTCTTTTTCCCTCTCTCGCTTTTTGAGGTTGAGTGGTTTAGCATAGATCTCATAACGCTGACAGTTCTGACCTTCTCCAGATAAACACTTGTCAAAATGTCAAATCTAATTACCTGGCTCTTTAGGAAAAAAATACTAATGTGGTTTATCTACCTCGCTTCTCCTTCCTGATGTGGAGAAACCATTCAAACCAACCTCCGGCTGGCTCAGTCCCTAAACGCTTAGCGTTTAGAGCGCTGACTCGTCCTTATATATATATATATATATACATATATTTATGCACAGCCATTTTACATTCTTTGTTGTCAACCAGGTGACTCTGTGAATGTGCAAAACATTAATATCCAACTCAACATTTGTGGCTTCATCGTTTCATCAGCAGCATAGAGCCCTGTACCCCACCACTGGTTTCATCAGCAGCATAGAGCCCTGTACCCCACCACTGGTTTCATCAGCAGCATAGAGCCCTGTACCCCACCACTGGTTTCATCAGCAGCATAGAGCCCTGTACCCCACCACTGGTTTCATCAGCAGCATAGAGCCCTGTACCCCACCACTGGTTTCATCA
>JACXGM010002746.1:0-13370 GCA_016801145.1 Umbra pygmaea | reverse complement strand
TAAGTTGGAAAGGCGGGCTCTAACTAGAGTTCGACCGATTATGATTTTTCAAGGCCATTACCGATTATTGAGAGACCAAAAAAGCCAAATGTAATTTTCTAAAACAATACTTTGGGTATTGCCACAAAAACCTTTAGTCTGTGCATTTTGATATTTGACCAATTATTAACCAACCATTTTTGGTGCTGCACAACGGGAGTAAAGGCACAGATATCTGAGGTAAATACCAGAAGCACTTGATAAATATCTCTGTTTTTCCCTGATTTTAATGAAGTCGGCATATGTTACTCCATAGGAAATACAGGTCTGAAGTCACCAACTGGCTTAAATTATTTTGTTACTGTAAATGCAAATGTATTTTGATATTAGAGTTTGGGTTTCTACTGATATGTGCCTGGTAGAGGTTTGCAATGGACATTTTAAACGTGTCGAAACTGGAAAAAGGGCACCCCCTCCTATATATATATATATATATATGTATATATATATTTATTACAGCCATAATAATATTATATATATACAGGGTTTCAGGGCATCATTCAACCTAATTACAGCAACCTTCTGTGTGCCATGTGCTTGAAGACATTTATGACTGTGATCCACTGGTCTCTTATTCACTACACTTTCCCTAAAATAAGCCAGCAATGAAAAAAAAAATATATATAATAGTGTGAAAAGTACAGTTGCAGTGAAAAGCATATTAGAATGATTTCTGAATGATCACGTGACACTGAAGAATACTTAACTGGAGCAATAATGCAGAAAATTCTGCTTTGATCACAGAAATAAATTACATTTTAAAATCTATTCAAATAGAAAACAGTTATTATAAATTGTAAAAATATTTCACCATAATATTGTTTTTGCTGTTGGATCAAAAAATTACATTCTTCATGATAAAATATAAAGATTTCACAGTGATCTGATTCTGTAATGTGTTTTTACTACTACAACATTACTGGACAACATTTATATATGTGAAGATGAGCCGAGAGTACAGAATATTATACTGTAAATAGAAAAATCTGCTAGACTAGATAGCTAATATGTGCATATTAACAGCCTTGAATTAACCATTATTTAATATTATTACCATAACATAATTAAATGTTAATAAATTAAGCATATCAGCCATCACAAATCAAAAAAGAAATATGTTACCTATGACGAGTATCACTTGTCTCTTTGTGTAAGTTCCATTACAAAACAGCGTGGGGGCACACCTGCGCTTTTGATTTCCCAATGGTAAAAACAAATGATATGTTGTTGTATTACTTTTTTACAAAGGTCAAACTCAAATGCAGTTACGGGTTTTAGACCAGCAAATGTGTATTTTAAACGGCACCGGCGGCATCACATTACATTTTCATCAACAGGTTACAAACTAGTTTGTTGTAGCTATATTGGTGCTCAGTTTTTCCTGTTGTAAAGTATATTTGGCCAAAATCACAATTTACAAAAGATTAAATGTGTATGCACAGGCTATTTACGTGTAGGCTGTATATTGGCAATAACGAGATGGCAAATGCTAGACGTCTCTCGTCCCACATGTCTCAGTCAGACATCAAATAAGTAAAATATTGCCTTTATAGACATAGTGTTTAGCACTTATTCAAACGTCAAGGTCTTTGTTTACCTTTGCAAAACTTCGATCAGCTGCCTGCTGATGTGCGGCTGCTTTGGAACTGTAGTGCATTCAGTCAAGATAGAGGGGGCGGAGTTAACAGGTTTACTGACAGTTTTAGGAGCGAACAAGATTTACACAAGCTCTTTTTAAGAAATTCCATTGGCTAAATATTTGTAAAACAGACAGAAAGACGTAAAGGGCTACCAATAGCATTGATTTATTGAAGTAGAAAAAAACACCACCACCCAAAAAAAGGGCACTTCGGACAAAAAGGGCATGTGCTCTGCACAGGTTGAGCCCTACCTGTGCATGTGCCTGTCGAGACTTTAGATGCTGCAGCGTGTGACAAGGAAAAGCTCACAACAGATGGGCTACACACAGTTTCCTCGTAGTTTGCTATCTATTTGTAACATTAGTGGATGTTCTTCCTCCAAAAAAAGTACTGACCATCGCTAATCAGCGATCAAAAAGGCAGATTCATAATTATTTAGAAAACTCATTATCAGCCATAATTAATTGGCCAGGCCGATCAGTTTGCCGACATCTAGCCCTAACCTCTGATTGGTCTCATGCCGCGGTCTCAACAATCCAACTCGGAACTCGGCTGTGAAGTCACTTCCACACCTCAAGCATTCTGGTATGTTTTGTGCGTCCGAAAAACATGGACGCCACTCGGAAAGCTGTTGTTGCGGTGGCACTGCCCGAGTACCAGGTGCTCCAGAAGCACTACATTACATTTTTTGATTATGATTATGACTATTACCCCACCTTATCACAGCCATTTGAACTTCTAAAATTATCACTTTAGCAATGCTAGCCACGTTTAGCAACACCCATTTGAAACAAGTCTTCATTCAGTATTGCACTCACAACAAGACCGATTCCCATACCCACAGGCAGTGATACAGATGCAGTAAGGTATTATGGTAATACACAAGTGATTGAAAACATTATTTGAAGGACCAAAGTGGTCCAAAAACAATTAACACAATTCATACAAGTCACAAAGTGCGCAGCCATCTTGGATTCCATATCGGAATTTTTGCTCAGTCTCTTCTGAGTTGTCAGAGTGGGAAATCTTTCTCTCCGAGTAAAAGGGGGCGTGTGGTGCATGAAACTGTATTAGAAAACATTGAAGAACTTAGACGACGGAGTATGTCATGGTGTGACAAAATAGCCCACACTGTAATCAAACTTGCAAGTCAAACAGTGTTATGGATGTAGGCAGATCCTTGGTGCTCGGAGTCTGTTCATTCCAGTGATTAGACCAATCAGAGTATAGAGCCCGACCTTCCAACTTTGATGGGTGAAAGTGACAGAATCAACGACGGATTCAGTAATGACAGATATCACAATGACTGCAACCATGAAATAAATAAATAGTGAAATACATCCTTAAATATAAAAATGATTTTAAAAAATGTCAAAATACACCATAGCAAATGTTAAATGTTTTTTATCCATTCTTTTATTTATCCTTTAAATTATATATCCCTTTTCATTTATTTATTTCATGGTGTATATATATTTATTTGATAAAGTCCCTAAAATTCCTCAATAGTTAAATGGGTGTCCTGATTTTCTGTGGTCACTAAAGATCACATGGCACGTATCGTGAGAGTAGGGGTGTTTTCTCCTGGCAACATTTCCAATCTGGCCTTAATACCATCTTGGCTACCTAATCATCAGCTCTCAATTGGCTCATTCATCCCATCCCAGCCCCCACTTTTCCCCAGGCCGTTGCTACAAATGAGAAGATGTTCTCCGTCAACATGCCTGGTAAAAGAAAGGTAAAACCATTAGCAAAAGTTTGACACTTACAATTTCTGAGTGAAGAAACGAGGGAAATAGTCAAAACACATTTTTAAATAATCGTCTATTTTGTGATCTCCTCAATCCTCCCCCACACGTTTGTCTAATCTGACCAAATGAAGCACACCACAAGTGTCCATGTTTTCTTCTGTTGAAGCACCAGTGTTTGAGCACCACAACGGTTAGGACGCTCAATGGTTTTGGAAATGAAGAGGTCTTTGGGTTGGTGCCAGGTGAAAAAAGAGGAAATGCCTCCAAATAAGCAAGCAAGCAGTGTGTCATCACATACAGTTGCATGTTACAGATAAGTCTCTGTTCAAAGTATTGCCCTATTCTGCTAAATTGTCTACTATTTTAACCAAAGCTTTAAGCCTATTTGTCATCAGCCATTTCTGTTTGGATCACCTTCTTTAATTGTTTCCATTGATTTTCTTTTTGATTGCATTGGAAATGCCCCTTTGTGTCTATGGTGCCATTTAAGCTCCCTAAAGGAGCAAATCAGATTCATTGAAGTTATCTTCATTTAGTTTGTCTGTTGACCACTTCTCATCATGATGAAAGCCAAATCAATTCAGGACCTTCTCAAGATAGGAACTAATAGTGACCTCTGGGCAAATGTTTGCGCAAAAAATCTAATTGGGGTTTAAATGAAAAGAGGACAAAAAGGGTTTTCCATTGTTTATTGACACAATTTGTCATGACACAGGATGGTGCCTTATCTCTAGTTTCCTATTGTCGCGTACGCGTGGCAGTTTTGTGAGTTTTGATTAGACCCTTCAAGCGAGACCTGATTGTTTACGCTCGCTGCCGTTCCGAGTCACCTGTGGTTATTTTGGTCCGTCTTCAGAGAGTGCTGGGCGGCTGTGCCGTGTGCCATCCTCCAGGGCTTTGGGAGCATCTGTGAGTCCTGCTGTGGAGAGGTGTGGATCACAGGTGTTGCGGGGAGGCGGTGGCTGTTTTGGGCATCGCGGGCGTCATGGTCCTCTGCCAGCCTTATCGGGGCAAGCCTCTCAGGGTTCCTACAGCTGGCAGCTCTACTCTGCATACAGCAAGAACATCATTTTCTACTTTTGACCACTATAAGGGGAAAAGGGGGGCATCTGGAGAGTGCCCCAGTTCTAAGAAGTGCACTATGGATATAATAGGGTGCCAGTTGGGAAACAGCCTCTGTGTTGGCCCTACTCCTGGAAATCCAGCTTTATTGGCAGCTCTTCTCCAGACCCCTTTTTCCAGTTATAGCGGTCAAAAGCACTGCACTACTTTGGGAACAGGGCACCGGTTGGGATACAGAACTTACAGATGGCTTGACTGACTGGAGCTCTCTCTCTCCTGGCTCCGCTTCCTGGCTTCTCACTTGCAGTAGTCTTGCATCATTCCATGGCAGGCGGCTACTGGTTGGCTGGGATGGAGAGAGAGAAAGAGAGAGAGGGAGAGAGAGAGAGAGAGAGAGAGAGAGAGAGAGAGAGAGAGAGAGAGAGAGAGAGAGCTTCCGTTGCTGCCGCTGTGCTAAAAATGCCCTTCCGTGTGGGATGTGTGAATGAGCGCCCTAAGCTTGGACGTAGGCCTCACATATGAACATGGTGACATAACGCACAGCGAACCATTGGGTGTTTGTGTAACCACACATGTTTACCCTGTTTCATCACGTTTGTTCAATCTTCCCGCTGGATGGATTTGGAACCTCCTGCAGAGTGAGTTCTTGTGATGACAGCCGTGATAGGTTCTTCTCTTTCGACGTGTTAAAAAGACACATTCCCCCCACAAACTCCCAAAAGCTGGTGCTCTCTAGCTCTCATTTCTTGCTCCACCCCCCTCCTCACTCTCTCTCTTCGCAGTGAAGAACCTTATTAGAGACTCATGAAATGCCCCTGTTGTTCACTCACCTTTGGGGGGCCTGAGTAGGCTGCGGGCCGGCTCTGTTAGTGGACCCTGAGATCCCTGATGAGAACAGAAGCAGACAGCCGAATTGATTGGCCCACTTCAGTGCGCGGACCTTGATTACAGACGTATTCAAGTGGAGCTCTGTTCTCTCCGACAGCTCCTCCACTCCTCCGGGCCGAGACAGGAGAAGTAGACGGAGTGACTCACTAGGATTAGCCTGTCTGTCTTGTCTGTCTGTCTGCCTGCCTGTCCTTCTGTCTGTCTGTCTGCACAGAGCCAGCTTACTGTGTTTTGTCTTTGACATGAAAGATTTAAGAACAATGCACTGCTAGGAACGATATGTTCTAAATGTAGTCACACATATGTAGGGTAAAAGAATTAAACATAATACCAATTTATTCTGTTCCCAAAATAGGATCTGGTAATTTTCCATCTCAAAAATTTCGATATAGACTTTGAATGAATATTCTCTGTAGTGATTGACTGCTTCAGTTTGTAGGTATGCTTTGTGTTTTAGAGTGTTAGTGTCACTGTGTCCTGGCTGAACGATGGAGGTAGCCTGGTTACAAAGGCTGTTTGCATCAGAAAGGTTGAGGTGACTGTTTCCATAAGATTGCGTTAGGACGTGTGCGGGAGAGTGTTCGGATCTTGTTTGATGGTTGGAGCCAACATGAAATGTCCCTTGAAAGATGGGGGGCTTCTGTCTGTCTGTTCTGGAGTGGTTTACGTATTCTACCGTGGAGACAAAGGCAACCCAAGAACTTCAAAGCTGCCGGGTGACATTTGGTCTCTACTATCTTCAAAGGCCCAATTCCTTGTTTCCGCTTTTTGTCTATAATTGATGTACTTCTTTTATTCTGCCTTCCAAATTCAGAGTGGGATTAAAGTGCCAGATTAGAATAGATCGGACTCCTAATTTCAATTTACATCCCAGAGACTAGCTGGAAGCTAATGAACAGATACTAGGTGGATTAACTGGCTGTGTCAGTGCATGATGTGAGGACTAATTAATATTTGTTTACAGATGGTATATAGCAACATATTTTGTACAGAACTAAAAGAACCTCCACATTGATCCAGTCAAAACAATGGACTGGGTGAGTTATTTCTTAATGATTCATGTTGCAGATCACTAAAACATAGTAATTGTACAAACACCCTTATCCAGAGCAATCTACAGTAAGTACAGGGACATTCCCTGGGGCAACTTAAGGTAATGTGCCTTGCTCAAGGAACCAACATAATTTCGCCCACTCAGGAATCAAACCATCAATCTTCCGAATACTAGTCAGACTCCCTAACCACTGAGCCAACTGGCGTCCATGAGCCTACATGTCAATAATTGGTGTGACTGCTACCTACCTGAGCTTTATGAATGCTAATTCTGCATTAATTGATCAAGTATTTTTTTGATGGATGCCTTCACAGGGCAGGGATAGATCTGCCAGGAAATCCAAAAGGTTTATTTTTTCTTCCTTTTATTGAAGGAAAGGGATGAATAATGCATGGCTTATGAGGTTATGAGGGATGAGTCTGCGGCTCAGTCTCGCCCCCTGGATCGAGTGCTCAAATTGATCTGTGACTAATGCCAAAGGTGGTGTAGGTCAGAGTGACTTACAGGACACATTTGCACACCATTCCTTCTACAGTGCATTACTTCTGGATGGGACAATAGATCTGGTGGGAGGTAGTGCACTAAAGAGGGACTAGTGTGCCATTGAATAATCTATGTGTGACTGGATGTGTGACTGAGTTAATACCTGCCGCCATCTAACTGGCAATATTTAATAGTCTCAGGAACAACACATTGCTTTGAAACAAGACAACTTCTAGGAACAAGACAACTGTCTATTATAAAGAGCTTGAAATGGCTTATCTTTTTAATTAGGAAGCCAGTTTAGGGGAGAGAATAATTGTCCTTTTGGCTGATGTGTAATGTTCAACGGTAGCAGTGTTATTGATCTTTGTAGAGAAGGAACAAAGCTGTTCAAATTGTTTGGCAATTCAATAATACTGCAAATAAATAAAATGTAGCCAAAATGTGCAGGAGGAATCAGGTGGTATATATTGCTTACCAGTATTGCACTTCTTATTTCATGACTGTGACAAATCAGTGTCCAGTGTAAAATTATACACATTAGATATATTGTTTATTTGCATAAAGCAATTCATGAGCAAACAGAGCAAACCTCTTTTTTTTACAAATGGACTTTCTTATAATCTTTTGAAGTTGTTACTTTCCTTTTGGTACTGTTCATTTACGCATCCTCCTGTGTGAACTGCCCTCTTATTAACAGGGACTAATAGAGAATACGAGAGCTATTTACACTTTAAGGTGCTAATGCAACACTTTCCAAAACCTTATTATGGGAAAGAGGTTTTTACTCATCAATGTCTTGACAAGTCAAATTACAACGCAAAGTGATATGGCAACACACCAAATAGCACCCTATTCCCTATATTGTGCACTACTTCAATTCAGACCCCTGTGGCTGTACTGTAGTAGTTCTAATGTATTGCACTTTTTAATTGTGTGTTATTTGTATTCAAACACACAGTGACCTTTACAGAGGACAATTATATTGTTGACAACATCCCATAACTGCATGTCAAAAATCTAATTTTAAAGATTTGAACAATAACAAAGTGAACTCCCCACCTGTGTTTTGATTCAAAGCAGACAGACGGGTATAAATGTCTCAAATTCATAGACAGAGAAATGAATGAACCCTAATCAAAATATATATATTAGAATTAGTTTGATTAAATCAGACATTTTTTCTGATAAATTCCATAATTATATATAGGGCTATATAGTAAGTATTTTATTTTAGTAAGACAGGTGTAAACTTTGTGTTTTACAATAAAATTTTTACACTCCTACTTTAGACAATCTACTCTACATTCCCTCTCACTGGATTTATTTCCACTGAACTATACAGCATACTTCACATTTTAAGGCAATTCTGTTCATTATTATTATTTTCAAATAAAGATATGTATTAAAAATGCAACACATAAATATCAAAATGAAAAGGAGCTACTTAATATATTAGTTACTAATGGTAGCAATGGCCATTCATGTCATATAAAAGGATATTGTGCCAACACATTTGAAAACGAGAACATTTCATTGTGGAATAAGCTTCATCTGTTTTGGCCTCTTCCAGAAACACCACAGGTTCCAGGATTCAAGAGATCAGAGTTGGGGAGTAACTAAATAAAGTAACCAGTTACATTATTCTTTAACTGAAATCCATTACGTTACTGGCAAAAAAAGGTAATCGGATTACAGATACTTTGAAAAGATATTAGTATTAAGGATTACTATTTCTGGTAGATACTTTTACATTTGGGAGTTGTTGAATGTCTATTGAAAAATGTATAAATAATGTAAGGCGTTCTATATAACAGTTTCAGATTTAATAAATAACTATGTAAATTGTGTTAAGTTATATCTATGTCATCTAGTCACCATGATAAGTGCATAAGTGCTGTAATAGTTAATTTGTTCCCAAACTGTAGTTTTTGGTGATAAATTCTCAAAATGTGCTATTTTCAAAAAATAAATACAAATTAGTACATAATATTGAACCTTATATTGTCAACTCCCATTATTGGACCCACTATATATATTTTCTTTTGGTACTGTACATTACCACTTTCCATCAGTCCACATATAATGCCCATATTGTCATACATTGGGGTCACCTATTTTTTTGGGGTGCAACAATTTTTTGGGGGGGCACATAATTAGATTTTTTATTTAGTCTTAAACCAGGTTATGTAAACAAACTTCCTGCTATGCCATTCAACTGGTTATAAATTAGCTTTTTAAAGGAATCTAAAATTAATCAGATTACATTACTGAGTTTGGGTAATACAAAAGTTAAGTTACTGATTACAATTGTGGATGGGTAACTAGTATCACTAATGTATTAGATTTAAAAATTAACCTACTCAACCCTGGAGTACAAAAGTGCCTTCCCCTCTAACAAAAAGCTTCTGTTGATTGTGAAAAGAGCCTTAAAATGGGCCGATAGTTAGATATTAAGTACAAATATTTTAAAACTAGCATTCATTTTTCAACAAAACATTCCTAATGACAGTGTGTCACTGCCTAATGATGTACCCTGTTCTGATGTACTGTTCTGAAGTAGAAACTGCATTTTTAAAGACAAACAAACCAAGTGAGATGGTATAGCTAGCCACTTTAGCTCACGACCAGCCATCTCAAACTAATGACCAATCATCGAAAGATACGGCTGTGATCTAGTTAGCTGTTCACAGTAGCTTGCAACAGTACAGCTAAATTGTACTGGAGCTAGATATCAATTAGAAACAGCATATTATGCAAAGAACAAATGTCTTGGAAGTACATAGATAGCTGCTCGTATTAGCTCCATACATATTGAGACATGAAAACACATTTTACATACTTGTACTGTAGCTGCATAACAAGTAGAAATAACATGTTTTGAAACAACAAGAGTCGTGGAAGTAGCTAGATAACAGGATTAGCACACCAACATTAATGCCCCCCCCCCCCAGCTGGCTACTGTACAATCTGTCACCAATAGTACAGTACATTATAAACTTGACTGTACACCATATAGCTTCAATGAGAAACATTAGCCACTTTCCGACCACAGGGATTTTTGCAGTTCCTAGAACATAACGTTCCTATAACCCTTTTTTTCTTGTGTTCTGACAGGAGAAATTTGGGGATTATTTAGTCCCTCGCACCACAGTTCCTATAACCATTTCAGCTCCTACTCCATAGCAGGGTCTTTCCCTTTTCCCCTTTCCTAGGTCCACGATGATTGGTCCAACTTATAAATTACGCTGGTCGCTTCGTTTGTCTGTTGCGTATATTACTACAAATTATGCTGGATTAAGCCTTCGTCTTTTGTGTTTCTGTAGCTACTCAATTTCTATGACTCCAGCCTAGTTTTTAAACGCCGCGGTTCGAACTCCGTTTTTAGGACATTATCAACACAACATTCTTTTTTTTATTGTATTGGATGTCGTTTTCAGCCTCGTAATCTGAACGAACAGCAAGCCGCTGAAGGAACCCAGCACTACTTGGGCTGAAAACAACCAGATCATCTGCATACATATGATGATTTACACACTTATCTCTAATCATACACCCAGTGTTACAAACATTAAACTGTGAAATGTTGTGGCGCTACGCTAAAGTCTAGTGACAATGCTATAAAAGCCTGTTGCGGTGCTTGCGTCACTCCCTTATCCCTCCTACCAGTTCCTATGGCCACAAATGCAAATAGCAAAACCGGTTTTGGGAGAGAGTAGTTAGTAGAACTGTTTAGAAGTGGACTGTTGTGAACAGTGAACTATAACTACGTTCCTGTAACTACTTGGTCGGAAAGCGGCTATTGACTAGATTGTAGAATAGTGTCATTTTACTTTGGTATTCTTCTCTTTTTCAATAGCTAAATATATGATATGTCAAGATCCCAAATAAAAATATTCCCATGTATAATCATCAAAAAACAGTACTCGTGAGTGCAATAAAAATGTTTTGAAAATCCTGTGTATAACTCTATCTGGTTTGTTTTCCTCCTTAAAACATGTTACATATGGACAGTACCAAAAAAAATGATCTATAGACTCTGCTTCCTCTGAGCAAAATATGCAGAGTTGGGAAGATTGTATGCCCCACTTATATAGGTTTCTATTTGTTGCCAGTATTTTCTATAATAATTTGAATTGAAATATTCTAAATTTTGAGTTCGATGTTGTATTGCGTATTAATCCAATAACAATATGCGATGGGATCGGCACATCAAAAATTTCTTCCAAGCTATTTTGTAATTTATATGGCAGAGCAACCAGTTTTTTGTTTTTTAAATGGAATTTACAAATTTCTTTGTTTATCCTTATGTTCTTCAACCACATGTGATCTTTGATACATGGTCGACAGACAAGATGTGTCCTTTTTTCCTTTTTGTACTTTCTTCTTCCAAGTATATAGTTATGATTTAGTCAGTTGATTGTATTTTTGTAGGGAGCAGACATCACCATATATTTTTGTTAAGTGTATGTAAGGTATCACTCCACTGACATGTAATTTACAAACATTATTCCTTTTCTAAACATCTTATCAAAGTATACAGGCTTTTTATCAACTAATATATGAGAGTTTAGCCATAACGAATGTTGTAAAATTTGGCTTCTATTTTCAGGTGGATTGAATTTAAATTGCAACCAACTTTCCATGGCTTGTTTAAAAAATACTGACATATTTGAAATGGTTTCCTTTTCAAATATCTGAAAATGGGCAGTTGTAATTTGTAGAAATGGATGTTATTTAATGTTCAATAACCTTTGACTTCCATGTCCATCATTTTACAAGTAGGCTCTTTCTATTTTGTCTGGCTTGCCATTCCATATAAAATAATTATTTTGTTTATATAGTGTAAAAAACATGTCATTGGGTGTAGGCAAAAGCATAAGCATATACCATAGGTAAACTATGATATAACTAGTGAATTAATTAAGGTGATTTTACAACAAATAGATAGGTGTTGTCAGGGGCGCGGCCAGGAATTTTGGACCCCATGACAAAAGAATCCTATTGGGCCCCCTCTGTGCAGCTGTTGTCACCATATCTATTTTTTGGGGCCCCTGTCAGTCATGGGCCCTTGGAATTGTCCTAACTTTCCCCCCCATACGGCGCCCCTGGGTGTTGTCCTTTCCAGGGTAGCAATCTATTTTAGCTAGTTTTCTATAACAATTGTCTTGATTACAACTTAATCTTTCATAAGTATATGTAAAAAGAAAAACTTGAACGGCGGAACCCAATGGTGCATGGATGCCACATTCACTCTGTAGAACCTGGAAAATGTACTGGGAGCAGACCACGTTGCCACTGCACAGATCTCTGAAAGAAGAACTCCTCTAAGAGCAGCCCAGGAAGCAGCCATGCCTCTGGTCCAGTGGGCCTCCAAATTAGCCGGGACTGGGAGATTCTGCCCAGAATAGGGTGCAGAGAAAGTGTCCACAATCCCGTCGGACAAAGTCTGTTTGAATACAGGGAGCCCCAACTTCTTGCCACCAAAACAAACGAAGAGCTGGGAGTGAGAGCTTCTCAGTGCCCTCACCGGACATAAAGTAAGTAGGCTCACATCCACCTGCGGAAGAGCCGGATCAAGCTGGAAGGAGCTGGTTAACAGTCTGAGGGGTAACCACCTCAGAAAAGAGGGACTCGGCCGGAGAGACACGCCAGATTATAGATTGTGTAATCACTGGATGGAGCCATGTGTGACGTCACCCATTGGTTTGTAAGGATCTTATTTCGGTCATCGAATTTGCCGTTACGGGCACAGACATCTTGGTTGCGGATGTGACGATTTTAGATGAGAGGGAGGAGTAATCTAGCCAGCTAACTGATAACAATTGGGATACTAACGAAAAACTGTATAAAAACAAATTGTAATGTTACTTACCGGAAAAACTGAACTCCTTTGAGTGTCTTGTCGTACAAACTAACGCCATAGCCACGCTCTTAACTTCCCGTTGCTTTATCGCCGGTTTTAAAATCAACGAGACCATAATTTAAAAAATTAACATAATGATACATTGCAGAAGGCTTAAAGGAGTGTTCCACAGTAAATCAGTTTCATAGTATACCATTTACAAACGTTACCATAGATGATTTATCTCATATACACGTCTGTTCTTTTTCAATATATCAGAGAAAAGCCGATAGTATATTTCAGTTCCTTTCGCATCCACTGGGGGGCTTCTGTATCAGTCTAAACTTGAGTTACCACAACTCCCAGAATTCCAAGCGAATTTAGTGCCTGTCCCCGCTTGAACACACAATGACACAGAACATGGGCAATTCAACAGCACACCTCTGTAGAGCTGACGCTAGAAAGTTATACATATTTGTTTTTAAAATTGTAGTCTAATTTCTATTCATCATGCCCGTTTGGTGTTCTGTACCTGGTTGCAGAAATTACAAGCAAGCACAAAAAGGAGTAATCTTTCACACTACAATAGGCTATAAAAAGTTAGGTTC
>JACXGM010002745.1:21350-45323 GCA_016801145.1 Umbra pygmaea | reverse complement strand
CTATTACTGTAGCTTAGCAGAGCCTCACCCTATTACTGTAGCTTAGCAGAGCCTCACACTGCTAGTTTGTTAATAAGCAACCAAGTAACCCCAAGCTTTTCGATGGCATGCACCATTTGACAGAACCTGGTCACAAAGCAGGTGTTCCAAAATAGAAAGTTTGTTCAGTTTAAAGACCGGTAGGATTGCTGAGCTGAGGGCTGAGCCGGTGGTTATAATCACCTGGTGGGCTTCATTTCCCTCATGGTCATTAAAGGCGTGTTTGAACAGTGTGTTCAGGCTGTTCACGCATGTACCTCGTATGTGTCCTACTAAAGCTGACTGAAAGGGAACCTTCTGTACCTGCTTTGTGACTGTCCAAAATTACACACCATTACCTTTCAACTGAACTAAAAAAATGAGCCCCATGAGTCCTTCGCCAAAGAGCTCCCCTCAACAGTGAAAAGCATGGCAAATGTTCATGCAAAATATCATGCTTTGGTGTGGGCTATTCATACGATGGTGTGTGTGTGTGTGTGTAGGAGTGTGTGTCTGTGTGTCAGTGTGTGTGGCCCAGCTCACCTAGCGGCCTGCCGTTGATCCACATGCCCTCGTAGGTGACCCCAGAACAATGAAGGATGGTTCCTTGGCCGTTGAAGAGGTTATTACGCCATTGCCCCTGTTAGGGAAACTGTTGTTGAGTTCCAAAGCTTTTTCACACTAGTGCGTTATTCAACAAGTCACGATAATAAAACAGGTGTGGCCGTGGCGTTTTGCCCAATTGTTAGAATACAGCGGCATGTTGGTTGGTTTGATTCCCATTGGGGCCAGACCAAAAAAAAGCTTGTGAATGTGTGTGTGTTTGTGCAGTGCATATGTGCGTGTGCATGTGTGTGTGTGCGTGTGTGTGGATGTGTGTGCGCGCGTGTGCATGTGGGTGTGTGTGTGCGCGTCAGTGACAGTGAGAGAAACAAAAAGCTGAGGATAAGAGTGAGATGGAGGAGTGAGGATGTGTGTCAAAGTCAAACGAATTCAGGAGGATCAGTGCACAGACTTTGCTTGAAAGATACAAGGCAGCCCAGACTGAAAGCTTCTCAGCACTACTTCAAAGTGGTGCCACGCCCATTAGAGTTTCTAATTCTGATCGCATCGACAGGCCCAAGGCTACGGCACAGAGGAAAGAAAGGAGGATCCTAAGCCATTGCTCAGTGCGTGGGTGTGTGTGTGTTTGAGAGAAAGAGAGATGTTTTCCATGGCGAAAGAATAACCTGTGGAGCACACACAACATTGAGATCCATGTTTCGTTGTCGCTAATACTTTATTCAAACTAAAATCTTTTAGAAAGTTTTTTTGTGCATTACATTTTTTGTTGTTGTAATTTTATCATTCCAGATATGGGCATTCTTCCTTAAATGATTAAATGCCAATGAATCCCATTAAATTGAGATAGAATTGAGAGGATCAAGGTTTTTCAACATCATGTGTCACACCAATCATCCATCTTTTAAATGTGTTGAGGCCTTGAGCACTAATGCCGACAGTTGTTGAACAGGACAGTGAAATAAAATGTTTTTTCCTGCAGAACTACGGGCCATGTGGAATTGGAATTTTGATAACCTTCCAATTGGAAGAGCTGTTCACACCTATGCTCCCATCGACAGGATATAGACGTACAGCAAAGCGTATTTCCAAATGCATTATCATACGTTTATAGACTTACACATCATAGGTGAAATCGACTGGGTTTACCTTCTCATGCAATCCCTCCATGTCATTGCCAAAGAGAATTATGTATTGTCAATCCCACTTGACACCCGAAGCTAAGCTCTAATTTCAACCCCTTGATGGGAAGCTACAGTGAGACGGGTCAACGTATTGGTGGATAACAAAAGGATGGCTGCTCTTCTCGATACCTCTATTTCTACATTTCTCTCTCGCTCTCTCGATTCTATTTCTAATCAAAGGAGCTTTTTTGGGAAATGGAAACATAGTTTGTCTACGTTTATTGCCAATGCATGAAGGAGGAATATACAAACTGAGAGTAAACAAAAAGCATCTTCAACAACAACAAAAAATGACTAGAAACATATTCTTGAAGCTGTCGAACTCACAGCTTCTGGTAGCATTGAAATAAGATTTCAAAAGTATAAAATGTCCAGTGTTTTAAGGTGAAGATACTTCCTGATGCATAGAAAGGATGAATTAACAGAGTGGTGTATATTTGTAATGTGGTTTAGGTCCTAGTAGTGGGCAAAGGGTAACATTGCAGTTTTTGTCGACAGATGTTGGAGTTGATCACTGTAAGAATTGTTTTAACTTTCTGTGTGGGTCGATATGACATGTGGTGTTTTTTTAGTCACAGCAGTCATTTTGACACTGTGCACTCTCTGTACTTTGTACATATCATGACCCGCTGCTTGCCTACGTAATCAACAGGATTGTGGATGGCACTATCAACATGGGCCTACACATTCTCTTGCACCTCGGTAACCCAGGGGATATATGCAAGGATTCTTTTTGTTGACTTTAGAATTTAATACCTAGATCCCAGAAATATGAAATGTGCAACCTGAAAATGTCCAGCTCCATCTATGAGTAGATAACTGCCTTCCTGTCCAACACATAAAGACGGGTAAACAGATGTCTTAGTCATTATCTCTTAGCACTGGAGTTCCACAAGGATGAATACTCTCACCCATAGAAATAGAATGGATAGAAAGGCCATTGAACTGCTCGGCGTGGTCATTCGATTAGTACACAACAAAATGGCGATTGCTGTTAGTTGTCATGGTGAAAACACGCAAATCGGTTTAATGCGGAGGTAGGCCGCTAGGTCTTTGCAATGGAATGGTACACATAAAAATGGCTGCCGCCCTGACCATTCTGCTATATTGATTTGAATCGGAGTGGCCTTTCTATCTATTCCATTTCTATGCTCTCACCCCTACTCTACCTACTCCACACCAACAACGCATCTATCAAACGGATCAAGTTCTCAGGTGACAACACTCTTGTCGGTCTCATCACTGGCGGTTAGTCCATGTACATTGGAGCGGTGGGTTAGCTAGTCACTTGCTGCAGGCCAAACAACATGGAACATAACACGGGAAAAGAATAGAAGTGAAGGAAGAGGCCCCTCTCTTGTCTCTCTTATTTCAACGTATATATTTTTTATTATTTTTCCAAACCAAGGGGAAAGTAAGCACAATATAATAAATACAATTGAAAAAAAGAATCAATGTAAAACTAGTATCACTGAGTCCCCCTCAGCTTCTCTCAGTTTCTCTTTTCCATTATTTTTCCTCTCACTGTCTGGTTAGAAGTTTAGTGCTGGCTTAACGCCGCTGTCAAGAAGCTGGGTGGTGAATAGTCAATACATTTCTCTTACCACCCCGGCTTAAGTAAGCCTCAGCCTTCTGCCATGTTTAAATCACTGAGTTCTGCAAATCATCACATAGTTTAAGTTCAGGTCATAAAATAACTAAGTTTCCTTTTGGTTTGAATTTAAAAGTAGCGGTAGGGGACTTCATCCAGGGTACACATGTTCCACAGTTTATTCTATTGTTCTAGGTTCTTCGAACACAAGCTCTGTGTGCTCATTGGATAAACCAGTGATTGTGTATGTACAGTAGGGATTGCATCTGTAGGCTAGAACAGTAACTTCAACACAGTCATGTTTTTGTGGCATCAATTTGGTAAAAAAACAACAACTTGAAACAGAGTTTCAGTCGTTCCTTCAAACAACTGTCATTTACCTACTGCTGAATCATATTCAACTACATAATTACACAATAAATGCAGAACAACTACTGCCCTACTCTATCCAGCAAATCACGTTTGACAAAAAAAAATGGACTGGAATAATATATGCAGCCCTCTTTAAGAATTTAAATATCCCAATGTGGCCTCGAAAGTCAAAACGTTTGCCCGTCCTTGCATGGGGCCCAGGATGGTACTTTTCTGCCACGGTCAGTTGTAAGTGACACAAGGGCATGGACTAAAGTCTGGATCAAATGCAGTCCTGAAATTATCGGAGGTTTCTCTTTTCTCTTTAAAACTTTCTTTTAATCTTTAATAGCGGTGGAGACCTCATGTCGTTTGGATTTTGAAATCCAACAGACGTATATGGAAAGTGGGAGCCGTTCAAGAGCAGTGTGAGGTTTCTCCATCCAAGTGAGGTATACACAGAGGACTACTAATCAGGAAGAAAGCACAGCCAACTTTGTTATCACCTTCACCATCTGTTTCTCAGCAGAAATGCAATGGTGACATCTAGTGGTCATTTTGATAAAGAGCAGCTGAATGTTGTTATGATCAAGGTAATATACATGTCCAGCTAAGGGGCAAATAAAACCTTACAAGAATAATGTTGTAATCGAAAATATTCTACCCCCTTTGCAAATCAGGTTTATTGTCAACACATACAGACTATCAGCTCTTTGCAATGAATAAATCAAACAAAAGCTATTGAAAAAGTTAGTTAGTTTACCTTTATTTTACCAGGCAAATTGACTGAGAACAGTTTCTCATTTACAGAAACAACCTGGGGAGAAGTGGGGGGAGGGAAGGGGATGAAAGAGCCAATTGAAAGCTGGTGGTGCAGGTTGCCATGATGGTGTTGAGGCCAGATTGGAAATGTCTCCAGAACACCTGGGTTAACACCCCTACTCTTAAGAATAGTGCCATGGGACCACAGAGAGTCAGGACGCCCATTTAATGTCCCATCCGAAAGACGGCACCCTACGCAGGGCAGACGTCCCTATCACAGCCCTGGTGCATTGGGAATGATATTTAGACCATAAGAAAAGTGCCCCCCACTGGCCCTCCAACACCACTTCCAGCAGCATTGGTCTCCCATCCAGGAACTGACCAGGCTCGACCCTGCTTAGCTTTAGAAGCAAACCAGCAGTGGAAAATAGGACGCTGTGCTGTTATACATGTAGTTTACGTAATATTAACCATCTCTGTCCCTTTCTCTAAAATAACAATAAAGCAGTTCTTATTCACACACTAGTCACTTCACGTATAGACTACTGTAATACTCTTCTCACAGATGTTCCCTCCAAACTGCTACATAAGCTTCAGCTGGTTCAGAATTCGGCAGCTCATGTTCTTTCTAGAACACCTTCTACTGAGCACATTTCTCCAGTCCTTTAGCAATTGAACTGGGTTCCAGTAATGAGTTGAATTGAAGATCTTGCTACTGACTTATAAGGCACTTCATAATCTTGCACCCAAATACAACTCAACTCAACTTCTCCATGTTTACACTCCTTCACATGCTCTCAGATCTTCAATTTCACTTGTGGTACCTCGGATTTGACTAACAACCATGGGTGCCATATTTTTTAGCTATGCTGCCCCCCGCCTATGGAACTCCCTTCCCCTTGATGTTCGAAATAGTGATTGCTTGTTGACTTTTAAAATGCGTCTAAAGACATCTTTTTATACAGGCATTTTATTAACATGTTTTATTGAGTTTTTACTGCATTTTATCTGTATTTGCGGCTTGTTTGTTGTGTGATTTGTTTTATGTATATTGTTTGTGAGGTGATCTTGAGTGTTATGAAAGGCACCATTAAATAAAATGCATTATTATTATTATATAGCTCAACACAATGAATGCTTCGATTGGTTTCCCCAAATCCAACAGAAAATGCAACTCATAATGAGTTCTCCAGTCTTAAAATTATTCAACCCTCTGAATAGAATCCCTCACAACATCACAAATATGAAAAAACAGGTGTTGTGTCAAGCACACCTGATGCAACCAATCAAGGGCTTCATTAGTTGCAAAAAGGTGTGCGTGAGCTGGAACACATGAAATACCTGAACTGGCTAGGAGTTTTTGTTGAGTGTCACATTTGACTGCATGTTAAAAACATGGCTAAGAAAAAAGATTGGTTCAAAAAGTTAAGAGATCATCGCTTTTCAACAGAGATGGGCATAAATACTGTAATAGATTACTTTTCTGGGTTGGGCTGAGTTCACAACTTTTGGGAAGTTCCTCAGTACGACCATAATGACCAGGTTGGAAGCATAGTTCACAAGTTCAAAGGGAAAAGTAGTTACACTACCTGGACGGGGCAGAAAAAGGAAACTATTAATGGCTGCAACCAGATTTCTGAGAAAGAAAAGGAACGCTGCCAGAGGCTGGTGTCTGGCTATTCATCTCATTTGCAGCAGGTCATGACAGCATAAAGATGCTCTACTAAGTACTAAAGATAATAATTTGAGACTGGAGAATCCATTATTAGTTGCATGTGCAGTTGAATTTGGGGAAACTACTTGACCCATTCATTGTGCTGAGCTATTTCAATTGCTTTTGTTGGATTTGTTTTTGCAAACAGCTGACAGTAAGTACATTTTCACAGTAAACATGATTTGCAAAGGGGGTTTAATAATTTTGATTGTACATGAATTAAACAAAGATAGAAGGATGAGTATCTAAACTATAAAATAATTGGAGACAACAAACCATGCATGTATTAATTAAACTAAACATATGTGTAATAAGGAAAAATAAATAAACATGGCCACTCACTTCATAAACGGATCCATCTGCAAATCGCATGACTCCATGACCCTGTCGGTGGTCCAGAAGCCACCCTCCTTCATAATGATCCCCTTTCCTGTCAAATGAAGAAGTCTTATTGTAGTTGATTTGAACGGCACCACTCCACCTTGGGAGGAACATTCAACATCTAAGTCAAAATACAAACCGGGTGCTTCTAATCCTCCATGGTGATTGGCTGATGAACATGGTATCTAAAGACCATACACCACAGGTATGACCTCACATCCCATTTTAGAGCTTTAATTGCATTAGTTACCTGTTAATAATACAATAAGGCATCTCAGATTTTTGTGGTAAATTGCCAACATGCCACGGCTGAGCATTGTGATATGTGTACTTTGGTTGGTTGGGATACTCTGACTGTGTAGGTGACAGTGAATAGACACAGAGGACGTGTTCAGGGCCCTGGTGGGCATTTTATTAACAAAATGAAGCTGCCTCCTGGTGGCGGTTTGGGGGTATGGGCTTCAGCTTCTGCGTCTTGGCGGCCACTCCTCCTTTCTTCCCCATGTTGACTATAACCATCCTCTGGTCCAGTGTTGCCATGGTCAAACCTTGGTGAGGGTAGCAGGGCTCCGGTGTTGACAGGGCGGAGCCTTGGTGAGGGTACAAGGGCCAACTCCTGGGCCTTCTACAAGTGCGAGTCCTCTGCTGGCATTTTCCTCTCTGGCCCCTGCCTGCTCACCCAGAGTCTCTTTATATCTACCCTAATGAGGCTCAGATGTGAGTCAGGTATGCTGGCTGGCCATGGAATCTTCCAGAACCTGCAAGCTTTCTTCCTTGGAGGCGTTGGTGGGATGCTAATATAGCAGGCAAGGGGGCATTCACATCACAAATTATTAATTGCAAAAATATCTTCAATAAAACCAGCTTTCAAGAACGGCTAACTCTAGAGGTACTGTGGGTCTATTCAGAGTTGTGTGAAACAGCCTTTATTTACCATGCCCAACAATCATGGAATTGTGAACAAACTAGCCTTAAGCTCTACTTCTTGGTACCATGGCACATTTTAAACATATGATAAATTCACTCTTTACTGTTAATTTTGATTTATTAAATTATTTTTTATTGTTTTATTTCAACATCTACGTTTTACATTTTTATCATTAATAATTTTCTACGTTGTTATACAGGGTGTGACTGTGAGAGACCTTGGTGTCAATTGATTTTTCTGTTTAAATAAAAGTTAAGAAAATTGTTCTGGCACTCTGCAATGTGTTGTGCCTTAGTGAACAGTTAGCCGTGATATATTGGCGATATACCACACCCAATCACAACTTACTGTTTAACTCTCGATTGGTGCAAACAACCTCTGTGCTAAACAATGACATTGAAGAGAGAAGAAAAATGATGGGAGCCAACACTATACCGGTAACTCATTCGTCCATCACCATGTCTCTTGTTTTGATGAAACGAGCCCTCGTAGGTCTGTCCATCCTCATCCACCAGAATCCCGTGGCCTTAATGACGGGAGTATAAGAATAGAATGCTAATAAAATAATAAGATAATATAATATATTATTATAACAATAATAATAATATGTGAATATGACATGAATAGGACAATATGACCTAATACATATGATGATATGATTATGTAAATATGATCTAAAAAGAATGATATGGGTTGATAAACCTACCTGGAGTATGTTCAAATTATGTAAGTATGTGAATATGGAGAAATTAGCATGAGAATATGATAATATAAATATGTCAATATGATAATAAAAGCACATGATGAATATGATGTAATGAGTACAATATGAGAATAACCAATAATCATTCAGTTTTGTTTTAGTTCATTATCAAGCTTAGACAGTTTTAGACATAGAAATGCAAAGTATAGAAAGGCCATTCCAATTGAAATCAATGAAGCAGAATGGTCAGAGCGGCAGCCATTTTTATGTGTACCATTACATTGCAAAGATCTAGCGGCCTAATTCCGCATTAAATCGATTTGCGTGTTGTCACCATGACAACTAACAACAAACGCCATTTTGTTGTGTACTAATCGAATGACCACGCCAAGCAGTTCAATGGCCTTTCTATCCATTCTAATTCTATGGTTTTAGACTACATCTGAAATGGCGCATTACTTCTAGGACCCTGTCTTAAGTAGGGTACATAATAAGGGCTGAGAGAAGTTATACATTTGCCTGTTCATAGGGAGTAGTGTACGATATAGCCTAGACCTAATGTTGTCCACCTTCTCTGAGTCCGTAGGAGAAGTCCCCTGCATATCTTGCTCCACTTCTTTTCTGTAGGACACCCCAGCCATGAAGCTCTCCTCCGCTGAACTGGCCAGAATAGAAGTCACCTAAGAGAATAAAAAATGTCACACATTCACTGTGACTTCTTAACAGATCTGTCGAAACTGTTCTTGTATTATGAATTGTCATCCAGGGATGTGGACTAACTGTGTATCCATCTTACCTGTTTTTGCCCAGAACCTTGACCCGTTCCCCTCTATTTCCCCATGGGCAAACTCGCCTTCGTAGTAACTTCCATCTTTCATCAAGAGTTTCCCATGGCCTGAATACAACATTTTCAGGTGAACAACTGCAAGTAAACAGGATATCCTGTCCCTTACATGGTAACCTGGCAACAGCTTTTGGCAGAATGTTATTCTGACATAAGCAAAGGTGAAATGAAACCTGTTTTGCAAAATGTGTTAAGAAATGCAATCCTTTGGCTAGATTTTGTCACCTTTTCCCAGGACCATCCCCACCATATCCCCAAAATCAATTGCCAAAATATAAGTATCCTTGCACAAGACTTGATTTAGCTTTGACACAACGATAAGACAGGGACCAATACTTTGGTACCTGTCATGGATCAAACTCCTAACCATCCAATCCCAGGTAAACATAAAAAACATCAGGTATCAGGCACAGCAAAGTATTTCCTGTTAGAGTTCATCTGGGTCTTACACCCAATATTACATTCGTCCTAGGATTTTAGACAGTCTTGCATTTTTCTCTCTTTATCATATCTGCATATTTAATTATTTATATTAAATTTTTCATCATTCATTATTGCGCAGAAACCTGCAAATACGTAGGTTTCCCCAAACCTGTCCATACAAAATGGATATCAATTTGGGGGCCTATTCATGAAAAATGTCAAACCAAAAACGAAATTCCTAAAGCTCAGGGCCTGGGGCAAGGCAATGCAAATGCCTGCAGGGACGTCTTGAATAGGTCAACGAAACTTGAAATTGAGAAATTCCCATTGTAACTTTTAACTAAGAGCAGAGGTTGATGCTACTTACCGTGTTTTTCGCCCATATTCCACTCTCCCTCATACCGAAAAAAGCTGTTTGGATAAACATATACGCCAAACCCTGCGTGAGATTGATGGGGAAAGGCAGCGACTTAAAGCTTGCTTCATTGACTCAACCAGCAATACGAATAAGAATGGCATTAACATATTACTGACATTAATTGACCTAAACCTAACCAATGGGTTGTGATAAAGGCATACTTTGAGACTTACCGTTTCGGATAAGATTTTTAACTTCTCCTACATAGTATTGAGAGTTTCTTATTTGTTTTTTTATTCCAGCCATCTTGCTTGAGAAATGCGTCCTTAGCAACAGTAGTGGAGGGGCGGGATTAATTAAAGATGCGTTTAAGCGCGAATACCAGGTAAGTAGAAAACTCGTAAATGTCTTTGCTAACTGACACATCACATGCCGCGTTTAAATGGCCAAATCAGGGAAATCAGAGTTTTTTGGGGTGCTGTAAATTCGATGAAATGTTTGCTTAGTTTAAAGGCATGTTCACCACACAACCGTTTTTTTCTTGAAGATAGTTTATTTTCCCTGTTTTGGTGTCAGACGATTTGCACTAGAGGATGCTAAACTGACAACGTTTTAGACACACATTATTAGGCGTATACAACTGGTTTTATGTTGGGCACCTTCCGAATATCTTCTTTTTGACCTACAGTATACACGCTTGGCTGGTAAAACATAAATATTTTATAGAATAAAGTTAAACCTTTGAATTAAAACCTTATACAAACAAGAAAGTAGGCCGATTTCCATCCATCCACATTTATTTCATTTTTCTTTTTCTTTCCGTCCATTTTTTGAGAGATGTTAGTTTCGGAATCAGGTGACAACTAACAAATATCAATGGACAGTAGCTGGACAACACAAACAGGTTAAAGTAAAACATTAGAAAAGTAAATAAAGCATAACTCAAACAGACATCAAATGTGATTTAGTTGCACATTATAGGTATGTTTGCAGTACAAAAAAGCTGTTTAAATCATACAAAAAGGATACTATTCAGATTTGAAAAACAATTATCTGGGGTTAGTTCTACAGCCTATATAAAACTTACTATATATGTTTATTTCTATAGAGGCAGGCTCAAGTCCTCTGAGGGCAAAAATACTTTTGTTGTTGTTTAGCCTAATATAAACATTTCAAAGTGTAACCTAGAGTATATTCTAATAAAAACTGATTTTGGGGACACAGTGACTGTGCTCCATCATGAAACAGAAGATACTGATGTACTTGGAGACACACAAGGATACATAAGATACTGCTGCTCTCAAGGACGGGACACATGGTTTATTCACATATCAAAATGGTGCCGTAAAACACATCTTTTATGCTTTGTTCTTGTCTGCCGTGTCTGGGTTTTCATTCACTCCACGAGATCCAAAACGCTGACTCAGCTCTGCCAACAGTACTGAACAACAGGGTTTCTGTGGAGAAAACACAGGGGCGAGTGGAAAAGAATGAGGACAGAGGAGATGAAGGAGATTAGGACACAGGAGAGATGAAAGAATGGTGGAGGAAAACGTGTATAGGTGGGGGAGTTGTACGAAAATGATTGTTGAATTTAAATTTATTCATATGCAGATGTGAAAATGACCAATGTTTTTGTTCCTCTTTATCCCACTGGTGACGAGCTGATTCCGGAAGGCTGAGTGCCCTTACCTTTTCCCTTAACTTGTACTTGATTGATTAATTAGGTCACTAATTGGTTACGCTTTCCATCCTGGTTGTCTAGGACTTAATTGGGCACTAATTGTACACTAAGCCCTCCATGGAATCGGTTTGGCACCTGTGCTCCATTAGCTCATCTGGCCATCTAACCTTCTGATCCTTGGCTTGACTGCGGGCCTTGAAGGAAAGCTCCAGGAGTGCCATGAGGATGCCCAGGCTCAACCCCAGAGCCAGTAGCAGGAACAGGCCCCTCAGGATGTGTGGCTGGAGAGACGACGTGCCCTGGCCCCCCGCTGGCATGCAGCTGTTGGCCCACCACTTGCTCTGCAGGTAGGCTAGCTCCCCCGACTCACTCAGCTGCAGTATGGCCACCGATATGTTCTTCATCATAGGCAAGCCTGGCGAGGAGGGCGAAGGGGGAGGTTGAGACGTATGGAGGAAGGAGAGGACAGACAGAGGAAGAAAGGAGGTGAGAGAGAGTGAGGAAAAGAGGAATTAGTATGTATTTCGTGCATACAGGTGTTATGCAGAACTGCACTGTAAATATGAGCAGACACTCGTAACAACGGCTGTAGACGATGTTCTCAGGTGAACCTATATAGTGACAGCAGGCTTCCCTGATGTTCAGTCTAGGAGGTGTAGCTCACTGTAGGCCCAGATGATGAAAGCTCACCGAGGGAAGCTGCGATGCTGTAGCCTCTCATGGCGATGAGGTCATTGCTGCGGATCAGGTTGCAGTCGCGAGCCGCAATCAGGTCCAGATATGCTGCCTCACCGATAAAAGCATAGTTGCCTTCCTGGACGCGTTGGATGCCTTCGGCCATTGAGGAAACACAACTGTTGGTCCTCTCCATGTGTTGGTAGATGCGTCGGTAGGTGGGGTCATGGGAAGTCTGGAAATGGAAGAAAAATGGGCATCTTAAAAAAATTTGATTGCATTCGATCAGTGAGGTTCAGGGATGGATTACTGAACGGTCACAACGGACACATACTCGGAGCTCCAAGAGCTCAGGGGGGCCCTTAAGCCGGAGTCTGATACGCCATGATACTATCACTAACTGTACATTTATTACCCACAGCCAAAGGGCTCAGGTCATATCTATGACAAAGATATAAATATTTTTACCAGGCAGTTTCATGAGGTCATCTACACTGAGAATCAAAAGATGGTCGACTGTTGTTTTTGGTGGCACAGCCTGGTAAAAAGTTATTTATTAAAAGCTTTGTACAGTAAAATAGTGTTGAACACAAGAGTTTTGTATGTATAGAATCCGTAGATTATACGCATGCCTTTGTTTCATCTATGGCGAAGCTGCTAAACTAGTGGAAATCTTCTACTGTAGTACTATGGAAGGTAATTTACAAAAACATTACATACCCTAATAAATTATAGATTTTTCCTTTTGTCATGTCATTTCTATAAAGATAAAATATTATTCCTTAAAAGTAAATTATGTATTAATTCTAAAAGAAACTTGTACTTTGAAGAAATGTAATGTGGATGCGCCTTCGAGGGTTCCGTATTTGATCACATCCTGTTTGGCCAAGTCCTCAAAGCTCTGCACGGAGACGTGTTTGGTGTCGGAGCGTAGCATTGCATTGAAGTTGCTGAAGTAATAGGCCAGGAGTACCACAGCAAACACCCACCAGACAGCGCTGATCACACGACCAGGCAGGCCTTTCGGGTGTGGGCCAGCACCTAGAAGAAAAAGCACCATAGTGATATACATAATCTTCATTTAATTCTATGATTGAAACTGATAAAAACAATCACTTAAAAACTCACTTTCTGCTCAACCAAACAAATAATTTCATTTCATTGATTTATTTCAACAAACTAAACCAGATACATATTTAACCTCTTTACTCATTGTTTTTTATTTTAAATGAAAGCCTCATCTAGGACACAGAGTTAAGGGGATCTAAATGCACTTGTTGTTCATTTAAGAGATAATCAAGTTGGAAATTGATCGACTTCTGGGAATTGAACTAACATCCCGGTCTAAATGGTCCTCATTTATATAGCATGGACAGTTTTTAAACCAAAGAAATAGACTCCCCATAGGGAATTCCCCATGCGAGTAATACTGGGAGCCTGGGGTCATGAGAAGGCCCTCAGTGAAGCAGATATGCCTCTGGTCTGCAGGTCTTTATTACTCCGAAGGAACAGAAATGCTTGTCTAGATGCTCCTGGCAACAACAAGCGTGGCTCTGTTGAACATGTGACCTGGCAGCAGGAGCTTGGTGTCAGGGGCCATTTGGCTCATAGATGCTTTACCTTGCAGGGTCAAGGCTCCAGTGATGTACCAGAAACTATGCAGAAGAGTGAAGCTGTGTTCATCCATCTCGGGGTCAAACCACTCAGAGGGGCTTATTCTGGGTGGGAGACGGGGAAAAAAGTGACCATTTAGACGTTTTCTATACGGCACTTCATTCTCTGGACGGTGGCCCAAGCAGATTCCTAGAGGGGTGAATTATCAGGACACTTTGCATTTCCACTGAACGACTCTCCCTTAACGACCTCCATTTCCCACACTAGATGTGTTTGCCAATGGCCTTATTATTATGTGTCGTACTATGTGTCGTACTGTGTCGTATTATGTGTCGTACTATACTGACATTATTTTGATCACGCGTGAAGCAGTAAATCCTAACATTGAAGTGGAATTCAATGTGAACTGAAAGATGCCCAGGGCCCATAATACGAGACAAGGATCTGATTTGGAATGGTGCCGAGGCGATGGTAGAGTCTCACCTGGCCACCAGGTGAATGCACAGGCCAGTCACGAGGAAGGCCACGAGCACGCCCACCCACATCTCCGTGGCGAAGGGGAACAGGAAGCTGAAGTAATTGTCCTCTGATGCCAGGTCCCTTCTCATGATGAAGCTGATGCCCGTCTGCATGAATGGGGTGCTCATCTCCACCGCCTGCTCCCTGGCCGCTGTAAGGGTAAGCGAGGCCACCGCCAGGTCAGCTTCCTACCAGACAGTCAGACATGGGCAAGTCAAAGTCTACACCTTTACAAAAATACATTTCATTAATATTGTTACATTGTAGTCATTTAGCTGACACTCTTATCCTGAGTGACTTACAGGGACATCTCCCTGGAGCAAAGTAGGGTAAAGTGCCTTGCTCAAGGACACAACACCATTTTACACAGTCGGGAATTAAACCGGCAACCTTCCGATTACAAGTCTGACTCCCTAACCACCTTGCCATCTGACCAACCATCAAAATTAAACACAGAGTACATTTGTAAATGATTGATTCTAAATATCTTGTTGTCTCGCCCATCATTAACCTCAACATCATTGTCATTATTTGTTACTAATACTACTGAATGACTGATTTGTGGTTAGGTGTCTATGTGAGTACATTGCACTGACTATAAAAAGCTCTGTTTACAAAATTACCTAAAATGCTAATATACAAACAAACAGTCTGCTTACCGCTGGTAGGCAGAAACAGACATGAGTAGGAACACATCACAAGGTGAGCGATGAGTACACCTGATAATCCATGCATGGACTACTGAACACAAGCTTGAATGACTACAACTAATTCCCCAGCACACTGAATGCCAACACCTTCTACCTCATGCTCAGGTCACGTACCCCTCGGACCACCTCCCCAATCAGCCCATTCCAGGCGCCATTTTTGTCCTGCTGGCCGTATCTACCATCCTTCACCAGGTGCACCTGGTACTTGAACCCTAACTTCTTAGCCAGCTCTACCAGCAGGTCGATGCAGTAACCCTCCAGGCCCGTGTTTTTGGATATTGTGTACGGTTCTTGCTGGTGGAAGACAAAAGGTTTAACAATGTTACATTATATTTATATGTCCCAGACACTCATAATTCAAGAATAGACTAATAGTAGCAGACATGTTCTTCAGGAGATCGATTAATACTCTTATGAATAAATCTCAGTTTTCCATTTAATTGCATACATTTCACTGGTGTAAACCAAGGGCGTAGTAATGGGGGGGGGGGGGGGGGGGGGGGGGGGGGGGGGCAGGTGGTGCAGCTATTTCTTATCATAATGAATATTTTTTTTAAATTAAATCTCCCTGAATTTATTAAATATTCATTGAATTGCAAGGACACCTGGGAAATTATGCAAATACACCTGTGTTCCAAACTATTATGCAAATTGGAATTAAGTTTCATAAACATTACATATTTTGTTTTTCAATCAAACTCATGGATGGTATTGTGTCTACGGGCTCTTTGGATCACAGCAATCAATCTCAGACACCTGTGATCATTAGTTTGCCAGGTGAGCCCAATTAAAGGAAAACTACTTACGGATGTTCCACATTATTAAGCAGGCCACAGGTTTAAAGTACGGTAATATGGGAAAGATAAAGGATCTCTCAGTTGCGGAAAAGCATCAAATAGTGCAATCCCTGTTATGTTATATGTTATGCAATGTTAACATATAACTTGCCCTGTTAAGATGTGTTCGATAGAAATAACTTTTGATTTCAGAAAATATGACCTCCTAATGTCGTAAATTCTTTCCAACCTATAAAATGTTTTGAAACTGTTGTGCATAATAATTTGGAACAGAGCCTTTTGAGTTTTTAAAAAAATACTGTTTTCATTGGGTGGTTTGTTCAACTTATACGAAATTCAACTTATATCCTAACGGTCGGTGACTTGAAAATCATACTGACTGTCATTTGCTTTGACTATTTAGGAAAATCAGTGTAAAATATTATTTGCATAATAATTTGGAACGCAGTGTAATGTCCAACTTTTTTTATTTGTATTGGCTTGCTTTGTTTCAGTACTGGAAGTTTCTTCTTGTGTGAAAATTCAAGTTAGAACAAATATTAAAAGACCTACATGTGCAGATAGCTATAAAGATTTAAAAATAAAAATGTAAGCATGACAGTGGTGCTAAAAAAATATGAAAATGGAGCAGAAGGTACAGGTATCTAAGATGCCAGGATTATACCGCATTGGGACACCAACATCCTGGAATGTAGTGCGGTAATGAGGTAGGCATATCTGGTGAGGACTATGGGTGGGGGGTGGAAAGGGGAGGAGGGGCCCGTGATTTATTTTTGCCCACGGACCCATCATGATCTAGTTACGCCCTTGGTCTAAACCCTGCTGCAATATCGACAAAATAACTGCAAACATTTTTATAACAAATGTTTATATTTATTCTAAACTCATTGGAAATTGTACAATAACATAGATGAGATGTTGTGTGATTAGTGTGATATGTTGTGTAATTCCTTACCAATATAGTAGTGACAGATAACTCTGCAGGCCCTGAAAAGAAGAATTACAAACATTTCAACACATAAACAACTACTTACACTATCATTTCTGTGATTACTGAAATTTATTAGTCTATGTAAATCCCTCCCCTAGCTTTGCTTTGATGGAAATCCATTTTGTAGAAATGGCTTCTTAGTGTTCTGTTTCTTCCTGTCTTCCAACCAGTTGATAAGAATGATGAAGGAAAGTGGCAGTATTTTGTCCAGCAGCTTTCTACTTTGACTTGTATCTCTCCAATAATTACAAGTTCATTTTAATGTCTATGTACTGATATGGGGGTACCACCAGGCTGCGTTTCAAAACCCCCTGTAGTGAGACTAACATGATATCCGACCCACCCTGCGCCCCCCTAAAGACACGTTCCGGAACCAACAATTTCAACCCCTCCACCAGAACAGGGAAACTGCCCCCCTTCCCAACCCCCCGCAGACACTATGCATGACACTCAAACTTGTTTTGCTTGCCGTCGACTGACTGTGACCAATCAATGCAATTTCAGCCGTGTCAATCTCAGGACCTAACAAGCCTGCCATGGTTGGAGGCTGGGAGGAGGCTCCGAAGTGCAGGGGCGCCATAATATAAATTGCCCAGCGCATTTGGGGGTGCTACCTCTGCATCGTACTCTACGTCGCCTGTGACACACTGACACACATCAAAATTCCGAAAGAGAGGAAAAAAGACATCTGGCATCGACCAAGGAGTCTACCGAAACATTGACGGCAAGCTCAATTGATTAATCACACTCCTTTGTTTTCCGTGACAGACATCCTCTTGGATGGCTCGTGAGAAATAGTCGGCCGCCAGATCTGATGAGGCCCTGGCGCTTTGATAGGCTTCCAGCAGTTCAGCCTTGGCCAATCAGAAAGAGTCAAATGTCGAGACACCAACTACTTTTGGGGCTCCCTCGCGCTGGAATGCTGGAGGACTATCAAAGGCTGGCATCCAGGCTGGTTTGGGACTGGAAGTCACACTGCAGGCTATTCTTGAAGACAGCCACTGCTTTCCACAGCTCGTTGTCTCAATGTGTGAGAATTAATTTTATCCCCAAATCCCTCTAAATAACTTAAGACAGCTGAGACATCTTGACCCATTTTTCCTTATACCAGTAGGGGTCACTATAGTTCATGGTTTTGGCTAATGAGCACAACATTGTCTCCAGGACTTTCATACAAACCTGGCAGAACAACTATTTAGAATACCATATTATTCTATAGGTGTGACCTTATTAAAGTTTTGGTCATATTTTTTTAAGGATGGCTCAAATGGAGATTTGCTTCTCATTTTTGATAATGTAAACAAACCTGTTTATTGCATTGAGTCTAGCCTGAGCCACCTACTTCCCAATACAATTGGGCAGCTAACCAGGTACTGTAGGTTATCTAGGAATTGCTTGGTATGCTTATTGAGACAGGAATTTCACACTATTTTATTATTGGGTAAAGAAGACCAAGATTCAGACATTGTTTTACTTAACCATGCATGCATTTGGTTGTAGGCATCTGGAAACGTTCTGAGGACCTGGGTGACCTGTACCTCAAGTTCTCAAATGGTTTTGCTTCAGGATCCATAGTGATTGGTTTTAGGTGCAACACAATATGCATCACAAATTATTTTGGACAAAGTGCATTCCAGGGAAAAGAAATGATGGCATTATCCAGATTGATTTGCAACTTGTAAATATAGAAATTATGTCATGCAAGAAAACAGTATTCATATCTTTTTATATTTCTCATATTGTTTATAAAGAATACTACCGAGCTCATTTGTTTGAGACAAGAAGAGTTGTTAAATAATGTATTATTTTACAGCACTATGTTGAAAAAACTCATTAAAGTAAGAGTTTTATTAAAAAAATACTTCAATAAAGGTGTGCATTATGCTCACCCAAATTTCTACACCAGAAAATATATTTTTTAATTCTGACTGGATTTTATTCTCATTAATTAACTCTTCTTTTTTTTAACATGGGAAACATTCACATTCTCCCATGACCAAAATTTGGGTTTTGACCCACCAGTTGAGAATCACTGCTCTGGGAGAAATAAATGTTTTTATTGACATGCCGACTGAACATGTACCAGCTACTGTAGCTAAAACTATCACTAAAAAAGTTACATTTCATCTAGTATAGAATAAATTGTCCTAAAACACATCTCTGATACCCAAACGTAAACCCTAACCATATCATAAGGAGGAAACTAAACATCAGTGTGGATCTGTCGTTATTGACATCTGTTCCTGAGGACACATACTACGGTATATTTACCTGCAGTGCAAAACCCAGCTAGCAGCGCCACCGCACACACAACCGATCCAATAAATGCATTCATGTTTTTGCCGTCTGGACCTAAAAGAGGTGAACATCAGAGACATAAAGTTGTAAATTATACTCCACTCTGACATCATACCTGGGACCATTTCTAACAAGAAAAGATACAGTATTTAACACCATATGTTGATAGAGTTTTGTGCAACAGACATTTGCCAACAGTACCAATTAATCTGTAGACTGCTGTCAGATTGCTGCTTTCTACTATAGTAGTGTTTTTTGTGACAAAAAGTCTGACCATAATCCATATTTTTACTTACTGTTTTATTTTGAATAGACCCTCAAGAATTTTAGTTCATACTGATTGCTATGTAAGCAAATAAATTATATTATTATGGTATGCTATCATTGACTTAAATTTACCATTGATTAATTGAAAGGCTAAATTGACACTTACTGTGGAAATATTAGTACCATGTCTAGAACTTCCAGGTCACTACTCATTAAATGTGTATACATTATACTGTATTATTTTACCCTCTACATTTTCAGATGTCCAATTTACAAATATAGACTTGCCTCGTCTCAACAACTTCTCAGGTGGTTTGAGATATTTTGAGCAATCTGTGTCCTCTACAGCAGGCCAAGCTTTTCGCCCGTCAATACAGTAAATGCTTAACCAGGACAAATCCCCTGGTCAACAACTACAGTACGATTGAGCTTGCAGTGCCAGAACAACTGTCAGGAGATGCTAGACAGCCTCTAGTGCATGATACGCTATTCAGCCATGTTCTACATCTTACCCATACACCCCAAAAGGCAAGGAGCTTATTTTCTGTGCCATCTGAAGGAGCTCAATGTAATATATTGAATTTATTATAATGTAATTGCAATGTATTTATGCATTTTATTTACTATTCTTAAAGTTTATTTAGGTTTATGGGTTAAGGCTCATGTTACATTAACGGCTGTAAATACACCATTATGTTCTAGATATATTAATCTCTAATAGTACTACAGTATAAGCACTAATGTAACATCTCAGCAGAATAAAGCTTTTCATTTATTTTTTCATATAAAATCATAATTAGAAATAATGATTGACATCAGATGAAGGGGAATATCATCTCAGGATAAAACAAAGGGAATATATTTTTCACATTTTAAAAAGTGAATTTTTACTACTTTTACTACAGTGCTTACCAAGGAAAATGCATTCAAAATGGATGTAGTCACAGACGGGCCAGGCTTAGAGAGCAATAGGTCAAGGACCAGATTAACTGTATTTCTATTAATAATAATAATAATAATAAGCATTAACAAGAAATTTTAAGTTGGTGTAAAAGCTATTAGTCTAAAACCAAATTTAGCACAAGTGATGATAATTATTAGGATGAAACACTTACTCCGGTTGCAGCTAAGGCTGGATGGAAAATTTACGGAATTGTGGCTTACGGGAGCAGGAATGAGTATCGCTGGTCTAGAATCCACTGGGCACAAGACGTTGAGAAGACGTCTGTTTGGTTGTAAAGACGTTGACTAGACGTCTTTACAATGCCCTGTGCCCAGTTGGAATAGACACAATATAATAACAGCTTCCCAATACATCCTGTAGGTATTAGATTATTAGATCACAAAAATAATATTTTTTTTCTACTGCTTTCAGGAAGTAAAAATGCAGCTGCTACCACAATCCAAAATAAAAGTGAATATCACTGTTTGAGTGAGCAAGGAAAATGTTGAAGTAGATTTTCCTACCTTAGATGTGTCGTCCTAACAAGCAGAGAAGTAACTCTGGAGGAGTGGAAAGAGGAAAACAAAGTAGTCAATGGAGGGGAGGGCCGGTGGGGCGCTAGGGTTAGAAAGGGGTCGGACACAGATGGGGAGATGCAGAGGACTGTAAAAACATGTGGGCTGTGTCCCAAAGATGTCTCCTCCTAAAATGTGTTGTTCTTCACTCTCTCTGGTTTATATTGTACATCACATGAATAGTGCTAATATTACAATATTTTAATGACCTAATGAAAACAAGGTCTAAAACTAAAACTTCGAGGGGCCACATTCAACTTCCAGGGAAAAGTTTGCTTGAACTCTTTTGCTACATACAGTAGACAGTTATTTTTCCCCTACCTTGCCAGTTGTAGCCACCTTTCAGCAATGGGTCAGATGCTGTAATCAGTCTGCACATGAATGGAACAAGTCACGTTGCGATCTCACGTGCGATCAGATTACACAAAACAATCCCAAGTTTCTTATTTCCCCTCCCATAAAAGGAGGGAAAAATAGGTTCCTGGTAGCCAATGGGGAGGGCAAGCAACCCACCCTATAGAGAAGATTTATATAGTGAAGGAGTAGACAAGGAAAGACCACGTGACCTCCAGAAATTGGGGGAAAAAGGGAGTGTTGTTTTTGTGGACCAAAACATACAGTATATTTCGTTTTTGCAGGAGCTTTTTCATAAAATGTATCTCAAAACTGGTGTTTGGTGACATAACAATACTGATGTTGTCCAACATAACATTTTAAAGCTGTGGTCCATTGTGAGATGAGCTGTACCACAGTCTCTACCGCTAGTACAATTAGTGGCAACAAGGTAGCCTAGGTAGTCAGGGTATCAGACTGGAACTCTTCAGCTTTAAACAGTGACAGGTGAGGTGAACTTTATGGTGTACAGTACTTGAAAGTTTATGAACCTTTCGAATTGTCTATATTTCGGCATAGATATCACCAAAAACATCCTCAGATCCTCAAAAACATATCACGACTTTGGGCCTATTTTGCTGTATCTCGGCCAGGCGGCTTGCCATCATTAATGAATTCTGAATCATACAAGTGAAAATGGCAGAATATCTGTCTGTGAAAATAATCTTAAGAGAAGGTGGGTCACGCAACAAGACCACGACCCTAAGCATACAAGTTGTTTTACCAAAGAATCTTTAAAGAATAATAAAGTAAATGATTTGGAATGGCCAAGTCCAGAGGCCTATACTACGATGCGAGTTAACAAGCCCAGGATTTATTTTCGTTAGCTGGCGCGATGGGTCAATTAATTTCAATGAAGTAAAGTGTGGCGAGCGATTCGGAGGATCTTTGAAATTGCAACATGGATGTATTAAGGGAACTGGATGGCACCTTCAGCACAAAGCCCCGTTCATTCCAATGAAAGTTGCTCAAAAGCATATGAAGCAATTATGGAGCTCCAAAATGCCCAGATCTTTCGCTTTGTGCGGCCCAACGGACATGCGCACTAGCAACAGATTGTTTGTGTTGTCGTAGCAACCGGTAGCAACACTGCACGTTCATCATGCCTAGTTTAATACCTCTGGATTCGGCTACTAGTGAATGTAAAAAAATGAAAAAAACTAACATTTTAAACAAGGACCCTTTAAGTGTTCGGGCTGGTAAGTTGATGTACCCCAATAACAATTGTCCAATGACAAATAGAAGTTTCTTTCACTATAAAAGTCTATGGGAAAAAGTATTTTTGGGCCGCAGGGGGTGCAGTTCCACCGTTGGCCGCTAAGCCCATGGTTGCTTTAACTTCCGTCTTTAAGCCTACCCCCTCCAACGTCAAGGATCCTCAGAATTTCAACCAAGGACTGAGTCCTTCATTCTGAGAATTTCCCATGGACGGTCAAGAACGCATATGTGTATCCTTCGCGCTCCCAAATCACCCACAATCCTATGCGTGCTGTTTTGCTGGCTCATTAAAAAACTGATTGGCGGACGTTAGTGGAGTGGGAGCAATTACAAGGCACTATGCTTTCTAATATAAGTATCTTTAGTGTTTAACGTTGCTGTACATTTGTTAAAACGGTAGTGAATACAAGTAAAGTTTAACGTTTAAATGCCAGTACAAATTGCTACTGTCTACTGTTGAATTGCAGCGCCGAAGGCGGACCTTTTCACTGAGGTAGTGATGCAATGATGTGCACTTGCTAGCCAGTTCCATTTCTGTTTTATTTATGTGTTTTCTGAATGCTATGGAGGAGCCTCGCCTAGAAGGACCTGACTTGGAAGGACCAGTCCTATAAAGGAAGAGTCCTTGACTTTGAGAAACAGCTACTGCTTGGGGCAGCCTTCGTCACGCCGCAGTGACGAATGTAGCCTTCGAAGGGTGCAGAGTTTGAATAGGCTATATGCACAGCTCCACTACTTCCTGAACTTAAGCCAGCTCCTTTGTTTCCTGTCTTACATTATTGGACAAACGGATTAATCCACTGATTAATCCACATGTGTTTGACCATTGTGATACACATGGATTAATCAGTTTGTCCAATAATGTAAGGGAGGAAACAAAGGAGCTGGCTTAAGTTCAGGAAGTAGTGGAGCTGTGCATATAGCCTAATGAGACAGCCTTCGTAGCACTGCTGTGACGCAATCGGCCTTCAAATGCGGCCTTCAGAGGATGCAGCCTTCACATTGAGACACAGCTATTCTCTGCTACCCCCTTGGGTAAGAGGGCTAGGTTTTTTGCACATTTGGAAGTAGCAACAAAAATGTTCCGGTGAGTGTTCTCTTTAGACAAACATCTTTTGCAACCAATCACGTGTTTGGGTAGGAGGGGCGGAGACTTTGGCGGGAATTGTGCTCAGCTTTTTACTAAGCAGTAGCGGAAAGGCAGTAAATCCTTTCACTTTCCTTGTTAAATTTTCACGCAAAGTTGTCCAGATTACTATAGCCATTGAAGACTGCAAAAGTAGCTTGCGAGACTATAATATAGGCCTTTGACCTTAGAGATTACCTCAGATTTTAGACTATAATATAGGCCTTTGACCTTAGAGATGACCTCAGATTTTAGACTATAATATAGGCCTTTGACCTTAGAGATGACCTCAGATTTTAGACTATAATATAGGCCTTTGACCTTAGAGATGACCTCAGATTTTAG
>JACXGM010002745.1:0-21250 GCA_016801145.1 Umbra pygmaea | reverse complement strand
AATGTGAATTTTGGCACCCTAGAGCTAAAACCGGTTCCCGATCGGGACTTAGTTAATTTCTCTGAAGTGTCTAGGTTCGTATTTTCTCTCTGTTCTCTTGTGTTCAGAGGTTGTGTTCACTCTGCAAACTCATTAGTTGTCACCGTATAGCTCAAGATTGATTGACAGCTCTTTCAATGGGACTTTTCCTACTTAGCAAACCATAAGTCACACATTTGTTGGGAATTCGCCTAACGCTCAGTAAGGGAATGCCTACAATAGCTAAGAAACACTGTCAGGTTTCAAGCTAACTATGGTAAGATGATGATTCTACTTAGATTGTGTATATAATATAGACAATATACTACACATCCGGACTAAAATGAGGAAGATAAAAATTGTTTTGCAATTACGAACATTGCGGACTGGATCTTTAATCCGATCTAAATTTTGTGGAAGGACCTGAAGCGAGCAGTTAATGTGAGGAAATCCGCCAAAATCCCAGAGTTGAAGCTGCTCTGTTGAAGCTGCTTATTAGGAATGGGCTAAAATTCCTCCAAGACAATGTGCAGGACTGATCAACAGCTCCTGGAAATGTCTATTTGCAGTTATTACTGCACAAGGTGGTCACACCACATATTGAAAGCAAAGGTTCACATACTTTTGCCACTCACAGATGTGTAAAATTTCCCTCAATGAATAAGTAGTTTTGTGTCATATGTTTAATTGGGGTATTTTATCAACTTTTAGGACGAGTTTGAAAATCTGATGTTTTTATTCATATTTATCCAGAAAAATAGAAAATCCTAAAGGGTTCACAAACCTTCCAGTACATATTTCCCTAATATATAATAACTTTATATATTTAATATTTTAGATGCTATCTTAATGTAAGCCCACCAACTTAACCAAGCATAACACCAACAATAACAAAGTAATTTGGACTATTGTAGATAGTCTGCTGGTCTGTTTTTAGGCTGTGTCCTTTAACCAATCAGATCAGCTCTTAAGAAAAAGTCTGTTGTGATTTGTCAAAAGAAGAACTTCTGTAAAAAATAATGAGAATTGGGCTGCATGTGTAAAAGAAGTCTGGCTACATTTATGAAGGCAGATCAATGCTGATGACTTCTCTAAATCAGGCAACAATTGGCCAATCCCATGCGATTCAGTCAATCCGTAGTGGGATGGATTGATTCAGCCCGTCAGCTAAGTGACAGTTTTGTGTCAAGCTTGTTTTTGTCAGGTTACATAAGAGACCCCACCCTCTTAACCCCCTTCCACAAAAGAAAAAAGAAAAGCAGTAACTGAACCAGTGGCTACGGTTCCCGGGAGTCCAGGAGATGAGTGAAGCAATGAGCAGCACATTTCCAACCCTGGCGGATGCTTCGCGAATCAACTAGAGAAGAGTAGGAACCACAGGGGAAGAGATGTGGTCACAGAAAACAAGCGTCCTATTCTTGAAGCAAACACTAAAGAAGTGAATTGGCAAGAGAACAGTGGGGGAGAGAGGAACTGTTTGAGAATTCTTTTGAGAAAGTGGCCAGAGTTTGTGCGTGGGGAAGAATTAAATGATCAAAAACAGGGAATCCATTTTTTGGTCCTAAGAGGTAACTGAGCTGCATGACAGTTCAACCTGTTTATTTTGGCTTTGGCCTTGGTGGTTTGTTCCAGTTAATCCCCACGATAACATCACCGAGACTTGAATCAGTCTACTATTGTATAATCAGATATACCCAATCAACAGACAACCCCTTTTCAAATTAACCATAGAGATTAACACAAGGCAATTAACGCATCTTTTTAGTGTTGTGTACTTTGGAGAAATGCCTGGAGCTCTGGCAACCGAAGGTGAATTCATACTGCGTTCAGTCCCAGAAACTTTATTGACTTAATTCCATAAATCTCAACGCCCTACAAAGAAACCCCAAAGTTCTGAGCTTGGAGTCATGGGGCGTAGGAGCTGGGTGGAGTAGGTGGAAGGCATTCAAGCCTGTGACATCAGTCCCTCAGCTCAGTAGTGGCTCAATAGAGCTCTGGCTTTTGGTTGAAGGGCTGAGCCATGGCCAATTGACTGGATACATACGGTTTAAAGAGGGGAGTCGAAGATCCCCTCAGAATCCTAATGAAGCCGTCTTTTGTGTGTGTGACAGCGGGGCACAGTCTGTGGCGCTGAAAGGAGCATGTCGCGCTTCAGAAGCCTCTCCCAGTATGGATTAAGAGGGCCTGGCTATAGCCAACGGTTCCACAAGAGATAGCCGTTGCCTTGGCAACCACAGGCTTAAAAAAAGATGCTGTTGGCTGTCTGTCAGATTGACGGGATGGAACGGAAAAAGCATAAACAAGCCTAAGGCTGTTGTCCGGTTTTAATCTTGACCTACCATTGAAATGACCTAAAACCTATGAATACTTTAAAGGAGTCAGAAAATCTGCACAGCCTAATAAACACTACATAATCAGAACTAGGCTTCAGATACAAAACAAGCAGTACTATATACAAAGTACTTGTTTGAAGTGTTCCAAATATGGGATGATGTGACATTTAAAGCATTTGTATTTATAAATTGTGATTTTTTAAAATTATAGTTCATTAAAAAAGTGACTACATTCCATCTTCCAAAATCTTGGGTAAATGTAACGGAGGATACTTTCCATGTTGTTTTTCTTTAATGAGTGAGTGGGCAAGTATTGTGGCCAAGGCCATTGTTCTGAAACATCTTTACCCACCATGGAGTCTTCTGTAGTACACCAGTGAGGTTGAGAAAGGTGATGGCTGGTCAATACATTGCACCCAGCCAGTCCATAATTAGGGCAGCTAACAAAGTGGCCTTGCCAAGACCGGGGGCTTTTACAAGTCAAATGCTGGAGGACTCATTTCAAATGACTGCCCATCTCATTGTAAGACAAATCTTTAGTCCGAACACAGAATGTAATACGACTGAAATTAAATAGTGAAATAAATGTGTAATAGATAGTAGAGATTTATTCAGTTCATACTTACATATTGATTTTACTTCAATAATTACTTTCCCTAAAGGATGCAGAGAACTGGATGGCAGTGCAAACAGTACAGTACAAATGAACGTGCTTGGATACCAGTTCACTCACATTTGGACGAGTATATACAATGACATTATAATCGATCTTTCATCAGCTTCGACACTAAGAAATGTCAAAAGACCAGTTCCCATATAAAAAAATATTATAAAATAAGACATACATAACAGTGCTTAAAAGACATGCATTCAAATTAGAATGAGGTAACAATAGCAGGTTCTAGAACACCTCACTGTTTGCACACAATAAAAATAAAGTTAGTTTAAAAAGACCTTTGTTTTGGAAAATGTTTTCTATTCTTTTTTTGCATGGTCCTTCGGTTAAACAAACAATCTAGTGTTTAAAAAAAATGCATCCTCTACTTGTTCTGAAATGTAATACAAGATAATTGATTAAAATATTGCTAGCACATGGCTGGGCTACTGATGACTTACTGTCCAATGGGTTAACAGTTTGTTATTCAATCTTAAGTTTAAAAGTACAGTAGATATCATTCAAGTTTTAAAAGGTTTTAAAATTGGAAAACTCCACAAATGGTTGTCTATTGCTACGTTAAGATCAGCGTAACACAATGAATATTGAAAACATGGATGCCACTGAATCTAGACAGTCAGGCATACAACATCTACTGTAAAGTTGATTATTTCTCCAGTTACATTCCACCGTTCCTCATTTGATACAAACAAATGACTGCATCGGTAAAGCATGCTTTCATACTACAACTGTCCACTGTTTCTATGACAGTTATTATTTAATGCGGGTTCCATTGTGTGGAAAAGAAGGCTACCGGTCTCCTGCTTGTTGTAGTTAAAATGACTGTAACCTACTTGGCATTTGCTGTGTAGTTAATTCACTAGGATAAACATGTGCTTATAACTGTACATTTGTAGAAGATCTAGCCTTACTCAGTGCATCATTATACACATTTAAAAATGAATCCTGTCAAGATCAACAGAATTTCCTTTCTCTAAAAATTACAACGTCCCCCCCACCTTCTTAGAAAGCTGGATGGAATTTTAAACAAGCTTAGTTTCAGTGTCTCTCACGCTCTGTTTCAAACAGAGTCTTTGTTTCTCAGAGCTTGAGCCTGAAAAACAACTCGTTGTTATTGTCAGAGTTCAGGGAGGTCTGGGCCTGTGTGCCGGCGGGCCCTGGGGGGCTGAGCTGGCCCAGCAGGTCCAGGCTAGCACAGGGGCTCCGGGCAATGCAGCACGCCCCCTCCGGGTTGCCCCGCTCCTCGATGGGGCTACCGCTGCTGCTGGTGTTATCGCCAGGCTGGGGCTGGTGGAGACCCAGCAGCCTCTGTCGCTCCTGGGCCTGCTTGGCCCTGTTGGCGATGTAGCGCACCCTGCTCTGGCTCCGGGACGACATTCTCCGGATCTGTGGCTCCTCCTCCTCCTCGGCATCCCCCACGCGCTCCTGCCCTGTCTGAGGAGCAAAGTCCCGTGCCGTCAGCGGCTCCACGTCCGTCAGCCTCCTCAGGCGCTCCGTCAGGTCGCCCGGCGCCCGGGGCAACCTAAGGCCTCGCCGCGGGGAGGGCCTGGCGACGATGCTGCGGCTGATGCTGCGGTACTTGCTGTCGAAGTTGCAGGTTATGTCGTCCGACGTCAAGTCCCCCAGGCTCTTGGACATGGGGGCCACGGCATCACGGCGGCTGGCGGTGAGCGCAGCCGCCGCTGCGGAAGTGTTCTTGGCTGAGGACGAGGACTGCTTCAGCCCCTCCATGTAAAGCCGGCTCCAGGTATGCCTCCTCTGGGCGATCCTGCTGGGGGAGTTCACAGGCGACTCCCTGCAGACTCCCAGGGGTCTGGGCTGCAGCTCATCTGCTGGTTCGCCTGGGTGGCCCTGCCTCAGGTTCGGGTTGGACTTGCTCTTGCTGACCCGCGGCGTGTCAAACGATGTGATGGCGGAGCGTGGCCTGTTGACCCAGGAGGGAGGGTCCTGGAAGACTGGTTCGGGGGTGGAGGGTGAGCCACTCAGGCAGGTGAAGCTTTTCCGGGACAGGTTGGGCAGGGACAGGTCGATGACTGTGTCGTTGGATGAAATGCTGGAGGATGAGGACACGCTGTCACGGTGGCTTCCCGGCTCTGCCTCCAGCTTGTTCCACAGCTGGTCGTACATGGTAGCGTCCGTGCAGATCTCCGGCATGGGCGACATCTCCTGGGTCCCGGCCGCCGTCCGCACGTAGCCCTCGCTCTTGGACCGCCGGAAAGGTGTTCGAGATGGGCTACCGCCAAACAGCGCCCGGGCTTTCTGGGGGCCGGAGACAGAAGGCACTTCCATCATGTCAGTCTCTAGGTCTTCCTTCGTGCGGCCGTGTGGTGGGCACTGTGCTTTACCATGGTTCGGTGTGAGCTCCACGGGCGAGAGGCCGTTTTGCAAGGGGGTTAGGTCTTCGGGGCTACGCGCCTCCCTTGGGATGGGTACTGCAGGGGACGAGGTAGTCCTGTGAAGAACAGGGGGTCTCCTGCTGTCTCCCCTTCTCTTGACGGGACACTCCCCACTCCTGTTGTCCCCCTCACACCCAGAAGCCGGGGACAGGGAGGACGAAGCTCCTGGTGTAGGCGGAGGCAGAGGTAGAGGTGGCAGGTGACGTGGGGAGGGCTGGTCTGCCGGACTGGAAGAGGAGCCCAGCTCCTCAGCGATGGAGGCTAGCAGAGGGATGGGAGCCGCAGGTCTCTGCACTGGGTACAGGTCTAGGGGGAGAGACAAGCAACCAATTACACCTACACATGTATAAAGCATGATGACTACAGTACAATACAGGGCAACAGAAGAAGGACATGAATGCCCATGCTGTCGTTCCAAATGTGTGTGATGGGACATTGATGGATGATGCATATTCAACATTATGAATGGTGCACACATGAACATGGTGCTTTGAACCTGAAGCAGAACAATATGATAACAATATCGAAAAGGAATCAGTGAAGTGGCGTAATAATGTGATTAAAAACACCATTCAAAGCTACATGCTCCAAACAGAAAATTATCGTAACCCTAACCCGGAAAGATCGGAAATCTTTGTCCGTAGTTGAACCTCATCCATGCGTGTTTAACACAGTGTAAAAAGTGCTGATGATGCGTTTCCATGAAAGAAATACCACTGTATTTTGGGGTGCTCTGTTATTTTCCTACTTTGTTTACAGATTTTCTTCATTCATTCATAATTTGTCAGGCGCCACCTTACGGTTCAGGATGGTAATAGATTTGTTAACTTTCCCCAGTCACTCATCATTCTGTATAGACAAGTAGGGGGATGCTGCAAGCTGTTGTTAAGCTGTTACAGAAGACTGCTGACAATTTCAACATATTTGGACAGCACTGGATTTTCAATCTATGGTTTTGGTTAACTTATCAGTTAGCTAGCTAGCAGTCCTGTGTATTGAAGTAGGGGGTCAGGCATTGCAGTATGCCCCTGGTTTTAATAGGAGCCATTATCCATCAAATGATACATAAAACTTACTTCAAAGTGCATGCAGACAGACAATGGTATCCAGTAATGTCACACTCTAGGTAAGTCATCCAAAAACAATGAAAGAAAAATGAATTGAATATGGTTGAATAATGAGCAGTTTGTTAAAGGCAAGGTTAGTCTGGTTAAACGCAACACACTGGTTACAGGAACTTGAGAGAGGGAGTATTATAATGACAGGCAGGCAACAGGCCAGGCAGAAATCAATTGGTGAGGGTGAAAACGTGGATGGGCTTTCTTTACCTGGCTGTGGTCATCCCCTCAGATCTGCACTAGGAACAGAGAGCATGCAGGAAGGACACAACATAGAGAACTTTAGCACAACTCGAAGAAAACCGAGTGAATGAGAGAAGAGGGACAGAACAGGATAGTAGAGATAAAGACTTCAGCAAGTATATAAAGCAACTTATAAAGAATACTATTCTAATATAATCTGTCAATTTTAAGTTGTCTCTTTAGTTCAAAATCACATCTGAAAAATAGTCTCCTGACATGTACTCTGTTGTGAACATGGAAAACACATAAACAAGTGGGAGACTTTGATTAAGGTGTAGTTTACCAAAATTACCAATTTACATGAGATCTATACCCTGAATCCAGATGATGGACAATGTATGCCAGAAATGTATGGTATGCTATTGTTCATTTTCCGTAGTACGTTTGGGACAAATCCCAAAGAGCTTGCAGTACAAACGTACTCAGCAAAAAAAGACCTGTTCCTGTTGGGCAAGCTACTTTGCTGAAAGAATTGTGTTTACCAAGTCGGGGTTTATAATCTCTTTCTCACACTCTGCTGCGAGCAGGATTGTTTCTGAAAACCACACAGAGATCCTTTATGGCTTGTGGACTGGGGGGGAAAAGTGTTGCCACAAACAAGGAAAGCGAGGAGTTGTTGAAAGCAACTCTAGACTGTGCTCTGCGCGACTTCACCTGCTAACTCTGTGTGAGTTTGACTAATCTAATAAAACTAATCTTTTAGAGCAGTGATTCAGAAAGAACAAATCGCTCAGGATTGGCACATCACTAGTCGGCTACACATACAGGTCCATATATGGAGGTGGCGTCACTTACTGATCCTTAGCAGTTGTATTTCAGACTTAAGCTTTAGAAATGCTTGGGAAAATCTAGCTTGTGTGGACGTTACCGCACTACTTGATCAATAAAAGAGCTTCACTACTGTAAAGCTATTTGATTCGGAAAACAGTGAAGCTACCACCACGCTACTGAGAAATCTAGTAATGGCGCTACTTGTAGCGACGCTACTGCCCAACATTGCCAGATACTGACTGTTAATTTTGATGTTGACCCCGCCTTTATTTAGGCACACATCATTCCATTTCTGTTGGTCACAGACCAAGCAGTTGAACGTGAGGACGTTTCTTTTTTTGATGAGTTTATAAGCAGCAATACCACAATAGCAACATTTCCAAATCATCAGAAAAGTGTCTTAAATGTATTGTTAATCAACAAACTCTGGTATATATTGAAATTGTGTAGAAAATGACAATACTAGTGCCTTTATTCAGGATTTATTCCACAGACGCTATAACATTTTATAAATATAATACTGTTGTCATGCATGGAATGCTTACATGGCAAAGACAAAATCAATATTTTTATTTACATAGACTGTTTTAAGCGAAGGGAAGCAGTTAAAATTTTAGAGAAGTAGCAGAAAGTTGTGTTCAATTAATGGACAACATCTTTCATGACAGTACAGACTTCCATGTCCCAAATGGATCAGCCCGTTGTTTCCTGATTAATGTGCTCGGTTGGAGACGGTCAGGTGTTAATCACAGAATTAATTGATGGTCAGGCGGAGAATGGCTCCCACATGTCAGTTTATATGATGGTTTGGCACTATCCGGGTTCTGTAATACTGAGGTCGGAGCGGGTCAAAGGTCACAAAAGTAGAATGCAGCCTCAGCATAATCTATTGCACACGCCATAGGACGATGCTGAATACAGCTGTTGTATGTTGCCATTTCTCAACATTTTCATGTCTTTCACTTACCACTCCTTTAGTCTATATGGCACAGAGCAAGGCATGTTTTTGACAGAAAGGGAAAAGTAAGAAAAGTAACTAATAGTTTCAGTGTTATTAGCAATGTTATACATTTATGTTATTGTGGTGGGAATGTTCTCAAAGGTCTAGACTACCTAGGGTTCGTGATTGTGGAAGGGGGCGTGAGGTCTGAAACAAAAGTAGTCTACATTGACTTTATAATGGTCTGTTGACTTGATGCGTACATTTACATTTTTGTTACACGTATATAACAGCAGATGCTCTCATTCATAGCAAGGAAAGGTGGTCAGAAAATACATTAAATACTGTATATTCTTCTCTGAGTCAAAAGGGAACTGGAGGTCTATATTAAAAAGTCAAAAGGGAACTGGAGGTCTATATTAAAGGAAGGTTTGAATTGGCTGGTTTTATGGTCTACACTTTAGCACAAACAAGGAACTACAGGCCAATAGATGTTCTCTGGGGTTGGGGGGTCTACGAGCAGCAGGAGGTTCTCGATGGCCACTAGGGTAACTGTACGACACATCTACCAGCGACCGCTCTAAAAGCAGCTCCACCTTACCAGAAAAGAACAAAGGGGATTTATTGTGAAGCTCATCCATCTTCTGAGCAAAGAGGAGATTCATCTCACGCTGCAGGGTGCCCATAGCTCGCCTTCGGCTGTCAAGGTCCTCTGGCGGGGGCAGCGTGGGGCCCAACTCCAAGCTGCCCAGAGTGTCGGAGCTGCTGGAACTGTCACCGAGCAACAAGCTGTCGGCACTGCTGATGGTTGCGCGCGGGGCCTTAGTCGGGCCCCAAGCACTCCCATAGTTGGGTGGTGGGCGGCCGTGCCGATGTAGACTGCTGTGGCGGTCAGGGGCAAGAGTGGGTGCCACGTAGAGGCCAAAGTAGGGGAAGTGCCGGCGGGGCACGCTGCAGGAGCGGGCGTTCCTATCAGAGGGGTCAGGGCAAATCTCAGGGCGCTGGGACTCCAGCGTTTGTCTGGCTTTGGCCCGGCACCCGGGGAAGGGGAAAGGCTGAGGGAAAGCTTGGCACTGTAGTAGGGGCTGGGCCTCATCTGGGGGCTTGGTCTGGGCTAGGGGCTTATCGGGGTGGGCTTCAGACAGGGCCCGACGTTTGAGCATGGACTCAGGTTGAACCTGTCTGGAGGGCGTTGGGCAGCGGACCGCTTTCTCTGGTCTCTCTTTCCTAGTCTTAGGGCTGTCACCCCATTTCACCTCATCGTCGAACTTCCTGTCTGTCTCTGGGCTTTTCTCCGAGCTAATTACACAGTTGATGCAGTTGGATGACACGCCCGTCCTCCCGCTACCGCTGAAGGCGACACGGGCAAAGACGCCCGGTTTGTCGAGCAGGGGGTCCTGGAAGCGCAGCCTGTTGACCCGCTTCAGGGGCTCCGTCACAGGATATCTGAGGAAGCAAGGTGAGCCCTTACCTTTGCTCTCGTCGGGATGGAAAGCCCCGTTGCTGCCGCGGTGTCCGTTGGCGTCCTGGCGTGGCATTCCGTTGTCCCCGTTGCGTTGGGGGAGCGGGGGTGCCTGGGAGGAAGCTCCGGCGTCCCTGTCCTCAGACCCCCGGTCCTCGCTGGTGCCCTCAGAGCTGTAGTCTTTGGTGTTGATGGCGATTTCGGGCAAGCCCTTCTTGACATTGGGCTGGAGCTTGGACGGTGCAGTGGGCGCGCTGGCTGTGCGGCGCAGCAGGTGGGCGCCGAACGGGTGTTTACGGCTGAGGTGTGCAGCAGCATGGCTGTCGAGAGAAGCTTGCTTTGGGTTTCTGTGAAACAGACCTTTTATGCCACTGGCCACCTTGCCCTGAGAACGAGAAACCACACAAAAGGAAAATAAATGACTGGTTCCCAGACAGCCTTTCGCAAAAACATTCTTTAATGATGATCCATTTGTATACTGAGTCTAATCAAATTAAAGTAATTAATTGAGTGTCCATACAGATTACTAGATGAAAAAAGAGGCCATCATTGGTCAGACATGCTCCAAAACTGTGTGGTACAACACACCAACTACTTTCCAAATGGAACCCGAACCCCTTCATAGGGTGACCCTTTACCAGGGACCATGAACACTACATAATGGTCTCTGGCAAACAGTTCAGCTCTCAGTAGGGAACATGATACTACTGCAACAGTTAACTAGCGTCTGTGGAACAGGCAGCACCATGGTAACCACTGTGTTGGGTTGAGTTCTAGAATTTTTTACACACTTTCTATCAATAGCATGTCACATGACCATACATTCCAAATGATAGCAACACTAGAAATGTGTTGCAAATCTCTTTTTATATTGAAAAAACAATCTGTGTAACTAGACATGTTTAGTGCCAAAGCAGCAGTTAGAAATTATACACACTTCTTCACAGCTAGATTTACAATTATGTAATTAAATAATAAATTACAATTATTATATACTTGCATTTTCTGTATATTGTTAAACGTCCGTTAAACGTATTGTTAAATGCATGCGGACGTTTAAACACACACACACACACACACACGTTACCATCAAGTTTCTAATGCTGGATAATCACAAACAATAATAAGTAATGAGTTGCATTAGAAAGGCTTAGTCAGAAACATTGTTTTAAACAGCAAATGTAACTTACACTTTACCAGACTCAGGTTGAGCCAATACTTACAAATATTCAAATGGTCAGACTCAAACTCAGGAGCGCACGCACGAACGCGCGCACACACACACACACGAGTACCAGATATGTGCTGTTTGTATATGTAGGTGTGTAGGGGGGAAATGCAAGTGACGATGAGTGGGGGGTGACTGTCAGGACACAAGTTGACCAATCGAAAAATGGCACTGGGTTTACTACTGAGTCACGGCCTGTTTGAATGGCGTGTTTATGGTGTTTAAAACCCAATGACATTTCAGAAGTCATGGACAAGTAGATCCAAGCAGAGCCATGCTGCCCAAGTATCTCATACTTTACCAGGCCACTCGCAGAAATCCCAATCAACCGAACACGAACCGATCTATGTACAGGTTCATGACAGAACGTTCTCACCCACTTCAGACATTAGTCAGAACACTTTAAAAATCCAAGTATTTACATTCAAGGGTTCTTGTCACTTTTGACATGAAGAAGCATTAAGGTAGGTTATTATTCAAGAGACACTACAGCACATTGACTTGTTTCTCAAATGTGTATTTTGTTATTCCATACAATCCCCTTTCATTGTTAGTCAGCGATACACACAAAACCTAGCATTAGTGAAAAATGCTAGAGGAAGTCGACTGCACCGTGCAGCATTGCCTTCAAAAGCATGGAGAAACATAATTGCCTCAGGCTAAAGCAACCATGTACTTTTCCCTTTGTGCCAAGATGCACAGAAACTATGGACCCAAAGTCCATGAAGTATGACTATGACAATGCTAGTACTGAAACAAGCCAACACATTGGACAGTCTCAGAACGCAGGAAGTGTAAACCTCTGCACTGCGCCATGCTGACACTGCTTAGCTAGGGAAAAATATTATCCTGAAATGTATTGTCATCGTCCCCCTCCCCCAGTGCATCCAGCCTGGTGTTCGTGCCCCTCCCCCAGTGCATCCAGCCTGGTGTTCGTGCCCCTCCCCCAGTGCATCCAGCCTGGTGTTCGTGCCCCTCCCCCAGTGCATCCAGCCTGGTTTTCGTGCCCCTCCCCCAGTGCAGGTTAGTGACTTTGGATCTACTTTGGGTCGATGGAGGATGCTGGCAAATCAGGCGGTTACAATCATGTTCACAACTCATGGTCGACATGAGTTGGCTTGTACGGGTGGACGCGATTGGATTGCGGGGTTAGTGGGGACGAAATCACTGGAGTGGCAGGGAAAGGGGCTTGTGACGCATGCAGGGTGCTGATTGGATCTCACTACACCTGAGTTTTGAGCGGCGCCTTCAGGGCTCCTAACAACTTCCTGCCTCTAAAAGCGGTGTTTGGACAAAGAGGGGTCCACTGAAATCACAAACAGACAGAGGAGAGAGAGAGAAAGAGAGAGAGATAGATAGATCAGAGGGCATGGATGAAAGGAGAGAGATAGGGTTAGGAGAGAGAATACAGTGCATAGAGCTGATAGAAATAAACAGGACAATAAATGAACAGCAGCGTGGCCATTTAGAACATGACTGAAGACAATACAATGTAGAAGGTGAATAAAAGGAGAACACCTGGTAGTAGAGTTAAATGGGAAAAATAATTCCTTTACTGAAACTTCAATTTTGATTTCAAAATGACTGTTTGTGGGAGCAGGTTTATATGTAGAGAAGCCACAAATATCCACAAATATCACACCTTTAAGGATGCAAATTTTATGTGTAGTTAAAATAACATTCTCATTTTCATTCTGTTGTCGTGGCTCTGTCCGGGGATCTCCCATAGTTACCATAGTCACCAAGATTGTTTTATTTACTGGATGGTCATTCTGATTACATTTTCAAACATCACATCCTAAGATTAAATTAGTTCAAAACATTTACAATGCTAAAACTAAAAGGCCTGTCCTTGAGCAAGACATTTAGTCTAATTTGCCACAGGATCTGTGTAACATCTTTCTGAAAAATGGCAAATCGCTTGGATGCTAATTTCCAAATTAAAACATAGTCCACCTTGTGTAAGTATACATTTTTGCAAAAGAATTATGAGCATTCTGCTAATTATTATTATTCTTAGTCTCTATGTCTTAGCAAGTCTTCTAACTAATGGAGCAGATCAGCTAGAAATACACCTGACATTTTGGGATTTCATGGCATCATTTAAGTGCCCAATCCACAGTGCACCAAAATAACAAAAATCTATATTATATATATTTAAAAACAGGAGAAAATGTACTTTTATGAAAAAGTTGTCTAAATACTTAGCCTCTCATCCTTACACAGATGCTGCTAGACATGATATTGAAACTTCATAACATTATTGACATTCATGTTTGATGAAGAAATGTACGTTGATAAACATTTACATGGAATGGCTTAGTTCTATATGTAGTGGTTATGTTTGTTATGAAAAGATGAGAAGTTCTGTGTGCCGGGCATCGCTCCACTTTACAGAGGCTGGCAATACTTCCAAACTAACATTTGCTTGTCACTATGACACGCCTTATTTTGTTTCAAAGAATGTAAGCCGAAATCTGACGGGCAAAATATGTTGGGAATTACACCCATATTCAGCTGAAACCTTGTTGACTAATTAAAGCGCGCAGAGTATTTTCTAAAATTCAAGCAGGTATTCACATCTCTTTACCATGAAAGAGAGAGAGAAATCAACTGTAGACGGGGCATTGCTGTGCTTGTAGTGTACTGTATTATATATGCTATTTCTGCTCTTTGTGGAATTAGACAGACATACAGAATTAGACAGACATATTTGACTCCAAAATCAAGGGATTATATATTGGAATTCAGAAGCATGCATTTATTCCAAATTATGGCAAGATTATTAATGCGGGCCACATTGATCTAAAAAACAATAAATCCAGAATTTATTTCTCACATTTCCAGATTCCTATTCAATGAGTCCCATGGGTCTGAGAGTTCTGCAAAACCTAATTCATTGCAGTATGTTCAGATGGTCCCAAGCCCCAGAAACAACTCTACGTTCATTTGAGAAAAACAAATTGCCTATCGATTGAAGTTGAGTAACAACCCAGCATTGAGGTCCTTCTACCCAAGGGGTTTGTTCCCATCTGAACGGTGAGAAATGCTGCAGCATCTGTCCATTACCCACTATGCACCTGGGGTGCGGCCGGCTGGCCGGGCCGTGAGTGGATGCTGTTTAGGAATCTTTAATGTACGGTTTAGATTAATTCCTCCCAACTGATCTGCAAACTGGGCAATTAGTGAAAGCTCCTAACTTAATAGATCTTTCTATGGCAGTATTTATTTCAGGGTCTGACACTCACAATCCTTCATAATGCGTAATAATGGAGATTTCCAATCCCAAACTCATTTTCCACTTCAATACCCACCTTCTTGATGAGTACAGGGAAACCCCATTTCAATTATATCTGAAGTATTGTGTTGAAAGCTATTATGAGCATAATCTATTTCTTTAGCATAATTAAAAGTTGTCTGAAAGGATAATCACCATTTTGGAAAACTAAAAGGCCAGGTGGATGTGATGAAGTCGCCGCCTCAGTTAGAACCTACCTTACCAGTGATGTCATGTACAGACACATGAACAAAGATGGACGCCTCCTCCATACCTTCCAAATACACGTGGCGATAGCCTAGATAATGCACACAGAGGCAGACATTTATGAAAAAAAGCCAGACAACAAGGTCACAGGAACATGTTCCATATCTCCGGATATTAAATAATAAACTCACAGTGTTTAAATAACAATCAATATCGATAACCTGCCCAGAGTACAAGCCGTAAGATTAAACCTAAGTCAAACATATGAAGAAATGGAAAAACATACAGAAAGAGACATACAGAGTGCAAGAGACAGACAGAGAGAGACATATGCCAATGCCACTGAAGAACACATGTTTTCTTCCATATCTGCTGCTAAGTGTTAATTCCCTAGAAATAGAATGGATAGAAAGACCATTGAACTGCTTGGCGTGGTCTTTCGATTAGTACACAACAAAATGTCGATTGTTGTTAGTTGCCACGGTGACAACACGCGAATTGGTTTAATGTGGAAGTAGTCCGCTACATCTTTGCAATGGAATGCTACACATAATAATGGCTGCCGCTCTGACCATTCTGCTACATTGACTTCAATTGGAATGACCTTTCTATACATACCATTTCTATTGTTAATTCACACTTCTGGATTGTTTTTCTCAGGCTGTTTTCAAACCCTGTGAAGTAAGAGGAGTTACCTGGCATCATGCTTGTGAAGGCGATGGTGCGCTGGCCAATGAAGTCTTGGCCGATGGGGTCGTGGTCCCAAACCAGGAAACGGACCAGCGCCAGTTCGGGCATGTGCAGTGTGAACACCAGCGTCTCCTCCCACATGGGGTTAAAGCCTGGAGGAAGAGGGAGTGAGGACAGGGAAGAGGAGGTTTGGAGGGACAGAAAGCAGGGGCAAATGTGAGAAGAGGAAGAGAGAAAGGTAACAATGGAGAGAATAAATACAAATCAGGGTAGACAGTTAGTGAGATAAGAAGGGAGAGAGAAAAAGCAAGAAAGAATGAGAGGTGTATAGACATAGAAAACTTAGACAGTTGGCTCAGCAGTCATGAATAATTCAGCCCTGAGTGTGTGTGTTTGCGTGTGTCTGTGTTTGCGTCTGTGTGTGTGTCTGTGCTCCAGTAACAACCTCCTAAATGATGCACGTGCACAGGGAAACAGAAAAGTGTCTAGCAGAAAAACATTAACCAAAACCAACATAACTGACATTGTCAGAGAAACACACAATTAACCAAATCAGGTTTGGCTCCCTTGGTACAGCACATATCGCTCGGTACAGCACCATAGCGCTCGGTTCAGCAAAGCTAGAAGTATGACAGTGTGTGTACGGGTTACTGTAAACTTACCATTGTCATCCACCACCCTGGTCTGTTCCTTGAAGCAGTCAACCGGAAGACCAATGATCTCCACCTCCACAAATGGGTCAATGATCTGACACACACAGCCAGAGAAAGACCATTTTACTAAAACAGTGAAAGTAGTAGCATGTAGCAGAAATAAGAATGTCACCCAAAGAAATGTACAGTTGTGCTCATAAGTTTGCATACCCTTGCAGAAATTGTGAAATTTCTGAAAAAACTGTTGTAACCTTCGGAGACAAACAGGCTGCTCTGGATAAAAGACAGTATTTGTTTCAAGGAGCACAATTTGATGATACTTGAACAAAAATTAGCTGCATGGTCATGTTACCAGAAAGAAGCCTTTACTGCACCAATGCTACAAAAAACCTTGGTTACCATATGCCCAACAACCCCTTGAAATACCACACAGCTTCTGGCACACCGTCATTTGGAGTGACGAGACCAAAATATAGCTTTTTGGTCACAACCATAAGCACAATGTTTGGAGAGGGGTTAACAAGGCATTTAGTAAAAAGAATACCATCCCCACCATGAAGCATGGTGGTGTCTTACTGATGTTTTGGGGGTGTGTGAGCTTTAAAGGCATGGGGAACCTTGTGGAAATTTATGGCAAGATGAATGCACCATATTATTGGACAGTACTGGCAGACAATATGCATTCTTCTGCACAAAAGCTGCGCATGGGACACTTTTGGACTTTCCAGCACAACAATGACCCTAAGCTCAAGGCCAAGTTTACCCTCCAGTGGTTACAACAGAAAAGGGTGAAGGTTCCACATTGGCCATCACAGTCCCCTGACCTACATTTCATCGAGCCATTCTGGGGAGATCTCAAATAGGCCTGCACGATAAATCATTATAAAATCCTGATTTCGATTCACCCCGTTCACGATTCAATTTTTAAATGACTTTGATTCTCATTAAAAAATATATATATATATTGTCAAGACATAAATATGGCCCTGGTACAGGCTCTGTGTTATGTCACTATTTTTGGTTGCCTACTGTACTTAAATGGCCTGTATGTACTTTATTTTCTTTATTCATTGAAGCCTCTATGTTTACAGGCTTGTGGTGATGTGCAATGTGCTATAGGTGCCAAAAAATCCATGTTTGGTACTGCCAATTTGTTTTGCTTTTGTCATGGTTAATGTGAGCAATAAACATTACACTTTGTGAGAAAAGAAATTGTGATACGTCCAGGCCTAATCTCAAATGTGCGGTTCATGCAAGATGACCAGACTTTGCATGACCTGGAGATATTTTGCCAAAACGAATGGGCAGCTATAACACCGGCAAGAATTCTGGGCCTCATAGACAACTACCACAAACGACCAGTGTTGGGTATAGTTACTTTTAGGATTACTTTTTAGTTACTTGATGAGTTTTGGGAAGTCCCTAATTGAGACAAAATGATCAGGTAAATGGAGTTCATATCTTACTGGTGACCATGATTGATATGTTCTTTACTCTTTCTATTTGTTTTATAGGTCACTGTTAAGATATGAACTCCATTTACCTGATAATTTTGTCTTAATTAGCCACTTCCCAAAACTTGTGAACTCATCAAGTAACTAAAAAGTAATCCTAAAAGTAACTATACCCAACACTGCAAACGACTGCAAGCTGTCATTGATGATAAAGGGGGCAATACACCGTATTAAGAACGGAGGGTATGCAAACTTTTGAACAGGGGTCATTTCATTATTTTCTTAGTTGCCATGTTTCATGATTATGCCATTGTAATCTATAGTTGAATATGACTCCTATGAGAAATTAAAACAAATTGTTTTGCCTGCTCACTCATGTTTTCTTAAAAAATTGTACCTCTATTACCACTTCTCCAGTGGTATGAAAACATTTGAGCACAACTTTATTGACTTCTGTGGAGGTCCGTGTGGCATTGTGAGCAAAGTCGCTGCATTGCAGGACAGTCTACTTCAGGGTACATCAACTCCTGTCCTGGAGGGCTGAAACACTTCTGATTTTTGTTCTCTCTTTCTAATAAGGGACTGGTTTATACCTGGGAAAGCAGGTGATTGCAATTAACTACTAGGTAAAATAAAATATCTGAAGTGTTTCGGGCCTCCGGGACCGGAGTTGATGACCCATGGTCTACGTCATGTTAGTCATTGGTTCTAGACTATGGCTATGGGATAGATAGGTCACTTGACACCCTTCCGTGTTGGATGAGTGGTACGAAGAGAATGTTTGGCTCAGTGACATGTGGTTGGATGAATGTCCTTATTTATCATCCACAGAAAGGTTCTTTGGCACTGTTTGGATAAACCATGAAAATGTGCATCCAATAAGAATCACCTCTCCTCTATCTCCCAGCATGGAGTCCTTGGGTTTGGGCAACTGCTGCCCACTGATGATCTTTAACACCAGTTGCTTCTTCATCTGTCCTGGCAACGGATCCTCCATCATTGGGTTAAAGGCACCTACCGGACGAAGAGGGACAAAAATACAATTTTACTTTTCCGTCCAATAGATACTTCCGTCATGTTCAATCAGAGCCAAGCTGAAAAAGTAGAGATTACCAGATTTTATAAGGAACATTCATGTTTAGCATCAGTCTGCACCAGTGGAGGTTATTGAGGAGAACAGGCTCATGATATGGTTGAAATGCAGGAAATTTTATCTGGCACTGGGTTAAATGTGTTTAACTTCATTCCGTGTACTCCAGTCCAGACTAATCTAAGCCCATCCTCCTTAAGGTCCATCAGTCTCCACTGCTCTGTACATCCTCTTGTGACCTTGTACTAGCTTGCTAATTAAATCGAACGGAGGAGCCGGCGTCCCACCTTCACACATGCAGGCAGGCTTCAGGATGTAACCACAGTTGCCGTTGCTGTTGAACTTGGCTCGGTTCAGCTGGAGAACTCTGCCCTCTGACTGGTAGTTCAACGCCACTGAAAACAAAACCTGTTTATTTAACAGTTCCCCTGTATTTTACCAGGTACATCAATGGAGATCTGATTCTCAATTGCAATGTTGACATGGCCAAGGATAGGCACGATAGTGCAAGAACAACACAGAGTTACATAGTACTGTATTAAAATACAATAAATCAATCAACTTGTAAATACACATCTGAATTTGAGATTTTCTGAGCAAATATAAAACAGAATTCGGTCTAAAAGAATGAAAACATCTCGGAATTCATTGAATATTATGGGAACGGGGCTCATTATGAACCCATCCATACCCAGGTGACAGCCAGCGTTCCAGAATGGCTGAGGGTTGAAGTTGGACGAGTCCACACGGTAGGACGAGGGGTAGATGCGTGAGAGCTGCCGCTGGTTGAAGTGGATAAAGGCGGGTGCTTTCTGCTGCATGATCTGGTGGGCCTTGGTCTCACTCAGGGAAGACACCTGCCAGCTGGTACTGCTGGCTGGAAACACACACGTCACACAATACACAAAAGATAAAGGGGATGGTACTACTGTACACTGTCCCTTCCTGTCTGTGGGGTCAGAGGTCTGCCTATTTGACAGTCCCCCTCACTCCTCTTCCAACCACTGTCTATAATAGCATATCAATAGCATATGATATGGTAGCCCAAATGTTTGTTCTCTCTGCTCACCTTGGGTCTCAATATCAGAGACGCCCACTGACTTGGTGTATTTCACCAGGTCTGACAGAGCTCTGGACAGCTTCATAGTCTTTTTCTTCCTGCAAGAAAACAAGCGGTCAAACTTTTCTATGGTACCAGGTACAACATTGTCTCAAAGGTAACAGTAAACATCTCTATGACACTTTGACATTATCAGATGGTCAGAAAATACCAGGGGTCAAATATACAAGAAGAAATTCACTGAATTTAGTATGCTAATATTGTGATCTTTTTTCAAGTAATCAAGTTATGATACTGATATTATTTTCAAAATAAACAAATTATGTTGCAGCTCCCAAACATCTGCTTGGAAAAAATCAATCTGAATCTACAGTAGTTACCTAGCTCTGTCTCTATAGTAACATTCTGCGTCACTCTGGTAACTCTATAGTAACAGTCGGCATCACTCTGGTAACTCTATAGTAGCAGTCGACGTCACTCTGGTAACTCTATAGTAGCAGTCGGCGTCACTCTGGTAACTTTATGGTAACAGTCGGCATCACTCTGGTAACTCTATACTAACAGTCGGCGTCTCGTAACTCTATAGTAATAGTCGGCGTCACTCTGGTAACTCTGTAGTAACAGTCGGCATCACTCTGGTAACTCTGTAGTAACAGTCGGCATCACTCTGGTAACTCTGTAGTAACAGTCGGCGTCGCTCTGGTAACTTTATAGTAACAGTCGGCGTCGCTCTGGTAACTCTATAGTAACAGTCTGCATCACTCTGGTAACTATGGTAACAGTCTGCGTCTCCATGTAAACACTTAGAGCACCTGCTGTGGTGCAGAGGGGCACGGGATGCACTGCTGGTGCTATCCTGGTCTGTATCGGTGTCCTCCAGGCTGCTGGCCTTCTTTATCTTGGCCACCTTTTTCTGGAGGGAACAAGTTCACAGTGAGGTCACAGACACAAGTTCACAGTGAGGTCACAGTACACAATCAGGGGTAGCAAATCCATACCACCAGGCGTGACTTAGGCGACAATAGTGTGACCATTCAACTTTCTTATGTGTGTTTTGTGTGTTTTGAGAGTAGAACGGGGAGTTTTTACAATTGTAGTGTGTAAAATTGTAGGTCTTGAATTTCACATGACCTCCGGATGGTAGCGCACAACAAAATCTGGGGCTTTGCAAACAGGGGCTCCCACATGGGGCTCAGCAAACAGCCCAGGATAAATGTGAATTGAGGGGAATTTCTTCACTGTAAGTCAATGGACTGGGCTGATTTCTGAACAAATTGCTCACACACCCTGCTTAAGGTGTCTTGCATGACACACTTACAAATGCTCGATCGCCATCTTGAGACATGACAATGTTTAATACAAACAGTATGGACACTTTTGTCTTGTCTCAAGCAGACTCAAAAATGTTGCTTAAATCTTTTGGAATGTAAACGCACCCTTAACTGTGTAATGGCCATTGCACACCTCCAAGCAAAGGTGGCGAGTGTGGAGAGCCTTAGCTGTCTAACAGTGACTACTTTCTCTACAGTGTCTCAAACCCTGGTTTTGTAGAGCTACCATCCTGTAGATTTATCCAACCCTTGTCCTGTAGAGCTACCATCCTGTAGGTTTATCCAACCCTGGTCCTGTAGAGC
>JACXGM010002744.1:19920-45361 GCA_016801145.1 Umbra pygmaea | reverse complement strand
CGCGACACAAGGCTTCTCCTCGCGCGACACAAGGCTTCTCCTCGCGCGACACAAGGCTTCTCCTCGCGCGACACAAGGCTTCTCCTCGCGCGACACAAGGCTTCTCCTCGCGCGACACAAGGCTTCTCCTCGCGCGACACAAGGCTTCTCCTCGCGCGACACAAGGCTTCTCCTCGCGCGACACAAGGCTTCTCCTCGCAACCACAGCTCTGCTCTTGCAACTCCAGTCCTTCGCTCTCTCAAACATATTAGATGCTGCTTGCGCGAGACGTTCTGCATGCGCGCGACATTTGGCGTTGATCTAACGCCATAAGTCTTGAATTAAAAGACAGTTCGCATGGGCGCCTTGTTTGTGCCGCGGATTTCCAAAATGCTCTGCGGGAATATGTCTAGATGACGACACATTAGCAATCTCTATAGAAAAAGATGTACGTCGGGAAGTTGCGTGGGATCATGGGTTTTGTTATCCTCGTCAACGACAACCTTCCAATCTAGCGTATCCGGCAGAAAAAATGTTCACTGACAAAGTAACGTATGGTTAACAATATTATAACTTTATTCACGTTATGTTTGGCGGTTCCCTGGAACTTAGAGCAACTAGAGCAGTCAAAGGTTAGCTATATGACGCCATTGACGGAAGACAAAATGAAACGTCCCGTGTCTTCGAATTATATTACAAATTTCTCTGGGTTTGATAGTTGGTGGAAACATTTAGGATAGGCTAATGTAAGTACACACCTAAGAAATATATATAAATAATAGGTATAGTGATGTTTTTAATGCAAAGTACGTCTTTTGTTATTGTTTTGGCAAACTAAATATTGTACCTTGAACAGGTGTACCTAATGAAGTGGCAGGCGAGCGTATACTTGTGTTTCAGAGATGAATAGCAGTGTAGATTGTCCTGTTTGTTGGGCTGAGTTGTGGTACAACATATTTTCTGAATGTGTGATATGCTGGTTCTGCCTTGTTCGAATGGTGGAACTGCACGAGGCAGTAAAGATCAAAGTCTAACATTTTTGACTTATAGTGTCTTCCTCCACCCTTTTTGCTGGTGGGGGTCACTTGAAAAACTTTAACTAGTCATGTGAAATCTGTTACGAATAACGCGTGTATAAGAATACGCGAATGTCTTACTGTGTATGTGATATGCATACTACTACAACATTAAAATAAGCTATGAATGTACATACATACAAGTTAGAAATAGTAGATATTGAAAAACGAAAAAATATATGTAGGCTACCGAACATACAGACATGAGTAAATGTATGCAAATATTACCCTTCAATAATAACAGTAAAATATAAGTAGCCTACATATTTCGATTTTAAGAAGAAAAGTGTGGAAAACTGACATGCACCTGGAACAAAAGCTGAAGTGACTTAAAACCTAGGAAAAAAGTCAGGAAGGATACCCCTCCTTCACAAAATAAGAAATGTGTGGAGCTTTATAAGCCACTGCCTCTATACATACTCAAGAAAAGAAAGTAAAGCATATCTAAGTGTAATTGTTAATACAATCAACTGGTGTGTGTATTGCATGATTTAAAAGTAGGCTATTAATCAAATGAGGCCATAGCCTATCAACCAGGTTGGCATCACACAAATATAGCTACAAAGCAAACATATTCGTTTAGTGTTCGCTTTTTTCACATCATAATTTTTTAGGGCTAATAAGTATGCTGACAACTACCACAATTGACTCTTCCGAAAGTGGACAATACCGATCTGTTTTCAGAAGCAAACGTGACTTCCCGTTTAGTGTGCTACAAAAACTTACTTGATTCTGATCCATTCAACAGCGACAACAATTCCCAAGTCAAAGCGATTGAAATAAGCCGATTCAGGTACAAATCCCCCATTGCTTGTGCTCGCCAGGGGTTTTGTTACCCACCTGGATGTTAAGCGTCCAGTTATTTGAAAGCCTCTGTATGACTAGTCCTAACTATGATACCTTCTTGAGATCTTTCCTCTTAAGTTCATTGGATGTTGGAACTGCGTCTTCCGCCGCCAGTACGTTATACCGTTGTACGCACGCAGCATTCCCTCATCTCAACTCCACTCCCTTCCCTTTTAATAGGAAGCAACCATCCCCCAACAAGCTCTAGAGCATTTGTTTTGGAGGACCAGACCATAGATAGATATAATTACCGGCCAGAATGCCTCTGTTATGTGCTGTTCAGTTATGGAACAAGACACCACGTAAATAAATAACCTATTAATATAAATTATGTAATTTCAAAGGAAAGAAGATTAACTTCGTAAAACAACGTCAGTAGGCCGACTGTTTTACTCCTTGTATTAAAGTCACAGTCCAGTAATATTTAGCTATGTGAACACGATGTCATGTAGAAAACACATCTAGTTAATAGACTAAAGTCTAATCATTGCAATTCCAAAACTATCAATACCGTTTTTACAATAAAAAGCCTAATAATTCAGCAAGCAAAGATGTTTACGTGAATAAAAATATCCACAGTTAGGCTCACCTGTGTTTTATAACCATGCAACGTCAGAGAGGCAGATGAAAAGGATGAATGAGGTGGACGAGGGAGAAGCATAACGGACTCTAATGAGATTTGTGCCATTATACCTGCCCATATTAATGTGTACATGGTATGGCAATAAAGGCTGTAGGGCGTAGAGTAGCCAAACTTGAGCAACGGTCTGGACTTTCAGAAATAAAAATAGATTAGTTACTTTTCCATTCCTGCAATTGTAGTGAGTGTGTTAGTGGTTGTATAAAACTGTTATAATGGCTTTGCGATTGTTATAATGGCTTTTTGGCGTGAGTTTTCCGAGTGTGTGTTTACAGTTTTCAAAAACTGTATTACACATTCAGGAAATGTGTGTTAGCAGTGTGTGTTAGCAGCTGTGAAAAAGCTGGTGTTGTGTACTTCATCATATTTGCTTTCTATATAGGAAGTAGCAAAACGGACACATATTACAGCACAGTGAGTAAGCTATAGGACCATAGTGAATTTCAATAATGGCAGACTGAGACACACTGAAATAACAGTATCATTAGCCTAAATATGCAATATCCACTGCTTTGTGCCCTCTCCAGAGTTCAGTACTGATCATTTAGAGCTCTTACCTCTGACAAAGACCCTGGCTGTCTTAGAGACATTACCCAGGGTATTCTGGACATAGCATGTGTAGGTGCCAATATTCTCCCCCGTTGCATGCACAATGCTCAATAGGGACACCCCATCCTTTGTCTCCACTCTTACATTGGGGGTCCGGTGGTAAATCCAAGAGTACTCTGGTGCTGGATTTCCACTGGAAGAGCACCTGAGCTGAGTAGAGGACCCAGTGTCAACCTCAGTATCAAGCAGCTCCTGGATGTCTCGGGGCTTGACTGGAGGCACAACAGTGAAATTAGTATCAGGAATCCTAACAGCAGACTTTGGTTCAATAAGTACACATTGGCATTATGGGTTGTACTTTTGGGACTTTTCCACTGGTTCAATACCACCAGACATGCACAATAAAGCAGAGCAAAATCAAATAAATGATTTAAAAACGTATTAGAATCAAAGTCTGAGGGCTAGAACTTCATTGGGGTCACTTCTTTAACTTACACAGAACATGGATATCCAGTGTGTGATTGACAGTAGAGTGGCTGCTGTTAGCGTAGAGACGGTACTGTCCTGCGTCCATGTGGGTTAGCTTCTTGGGGAAGTGTACCATCAATCCATCCTTGATCCACATAACGTCAGGCACAGGATAACCTTCAGCCATGCAGCTTAAGTTATGGATTTCATGCTCAGTTATGTTGTATACCATAGGGCAGTTAAACTCGGGACCATCTGATAGAGGAAATAGAACAACTTAGACTGAGCAGCATGTGCAGAAGAAACCAACAATCAAGCCAGGAATATGTGCTAATCATGGACTGTATGTTGTCCTGTTCATAATGTGTAACAAAAAACAACAATTATGTAATCTAATAAATAACTGATAGTTTGTGTTTTAGGCACATTACAGGCATATGGGGAAGACTTCAACTGTGACACTCACACACTACATTGACCCTCACAGTGTGGTTGATATTGACCAGCCCGTTGGCTGTGATGGTGTATGGCCCCGCATCTGTCCTGCTGAGCAGGGTTGACGGTTCAAAGGGCTTCCCAGCTTTCAGCCAGCCTGTTAAAGGGGAGGGGTTTCCCTCTACTGAACAATGGCCCACCAGATTCTGCCTCTCCAATATATCTAGTGTCTTCACACCAGAACAGTCTATGTCAGGTCCAACTAAAACAAAGAAAGGGACAACATTACTAAATGTATGGATATTCAATAAGGTGACCCTTACAGGTAACAGGTGAAATGTAAAAGACTCTTCAACATTCATTAATTTAATGGTAGAATTAAGTTTTTCTCAATTGCTAAGACAGTTTCAATAAAACTAGGTTGCAATTGGCATCCATCATAGCCTAAAGTACACAATATAATTATTATTTTTAGCAAATCAATACAGTTTCTTTTGATTTTAACACAACGCAAATTCTATGCAAAATACTACAAAACAGTGAACTCAAATATGTACATTTAATAAACAAAATTACAAAATTGGGTCACAGCAAAATTGTATTTTGAGTACAGTTAATATATTTTCCAAATTTACTTATTTTCCTAATAATTGTATTAATACATGAAATCAATTAGCAATGTATTAAAAGCATACTAAAATAACATTTTTAATTAAATTAATAATATTAATAATTAAACAATTAATAATATTATTTAATGTACTAAAGAATACCAAAATTATGTAATTTTTTGAAGCAAAGTATTCCCCCTTAGCCCTGTAAAAGTCAGGTTAGTGACACCAACTCACAGTGCACAGTGATGTAGAGAGGTTGTGATGTCACTGTGGGAGGAGTCTGTGGACCCCCTGGTCCCAGGTGCAGCTCTGCCTCACATCTGAACTGAGCTCCATCATCCTCTCTACTGGGGTTGATGGTGAGGGTAGGGGACACATTGACTGGTTTCTTATTACTGGCGTTTGTATAATTTGTAGTTTTTATGGATTCATTCCCTTTGTACCACTTGACAACCAGGTTCTGTAGAGGAGCGACGTTCTGGATGTTACACTGCAGCTGGTACTGTTTCCCCTCCACCATCGGACCAGAGTGGCTCAGAGGAGAGATGGACACACTGTCTGCAGGCTCTGTGGAAGACGTCCACAAGGTTAAGAACTAAACCACAAAGCTGTATGTAAAATTCAATAGAAACACAATGTAGAAACACAATAGTTTCCTTTTAAACACAAGGAGACAAAAACTTACTGTACACAATGACTGGAAGCACTTTTTTAGATTGGGTGCCATCATTTCTGAGGGTCATGTAGCATTTAGGTTCTACTGTCCATTCTGTAAGCTTTTCCACAGTCCAGATGATGCTGGTGACATTTTCTGTAAATCCTACACCTCCGATTGTGGCCTCCCAGCCCATCCCCTCAGGGTCTTTGGCTGATGTGCTGCAGTTGACAGAAACTGAGTCTCCATACCTCACCACCACTCTGGGAGGGTTGAGATCTAGGAGGCTGGTGGCATGAGTTGGCCAACCTACAGGCCAGATTAGGTGCAGAGACAATATGGAGAAGTGACAATTCACATTTTTCATGACAGTTGTCAAACAGTAACTTAACATTGTAACACAATGTAACACAAAGTCAATTTAGTACAAAGCTTTAACCCCTTCATACCTGAGTTATGTTACAAGTTTTTGAAAAAATATAGAAATACATTTTCCCAATTCATAAGGCATCCAAAAATGAGACCAAATAATAATAATAAACATTACATTATATTTTCTGTCCATTTCATTGATATCAGGTTGAAACACTTCACAAACATTAAACCAACATCAAACAAAAGCAAAAACATACAAATGGTTGTTCTATACTTTTTGTTTGTTATATTTCACAAACTAGTTTTTGCTTTAAATAATCAATATGTGTTTATTAATAAACTAAACATCTTGGAAGTCACTCAATATATAGTGGATCAATGTAGTGGATTTCGTTTTTCAAATTACGACATGCAGAGCAATACTGCCACTTGACAAGTGTCCATTCTCATGGACTGTAGGCTTTAAATTCGGTAAAATGCTCTAGAAACGAACACAATTGGGCTGACATATGATGTCCCTTGTAATGGACGCAGGGTCTGAAGGGGAATGTTCACTAACATTAGACTTGTTTAAATTTAGGTAGCCATATTTGTCATCAAATTAAGTTTACAGCGGCTTGAATTTCATTTGTTACTACATTGCCCTCTTCTGGTCACGAAGTGTTATTGTTGCGTAGTCTACTTGGCAATTATGAAATATCTCGATTTTAACGCAAAAAACAAGGCAACTTTAGTTATTCTGCTTAGAATGTTACACTAGTTGCTTTTATGCTAACTGTTTGCACAGTCTGTGCAGTCTTCTCGAAATAACAACTTATATATGTACATATATACACGTATAAAGACATAATGAACAAATGATGAACATAGGCTATATATGTTTCGGGTAATATAGCATACAGTTCTAACTGAATTTACTTGTCTATATAGGCTACTTTATGTTGTGCAACATATGTTATGCACAACATTTCAGAATGGTTTAAAAAAATTTTTTTTACCTGCAATCCAGATAAGGATGGTAAATCCTCCAAAAATACGATTATATATTATCTCCCACATTTGATACTGGAAAACTTCTGTAGTCTTAAAAATATGTTAAAAAGTGTATTTGCTGTAACCAGGGTTGTTCGCGTCCAGTCTAGATATGCACAGTCCAAAACCAAACCCTCGGCGCATCGGTTTCACATTATATTACAAGAACTGGACGGTGAAATGGCGAGAACACACGTGCTCTTGACTGGAAGACCCCTTCAAATGTTTCAGCCATAAGAACATGAATCTGATGCGACAACTATCGGGAATTTCCGAAAAAGATTGTGTGAGTGTTGTGTTCGCGCGTGCGTGAATGTGTGTTTCTGATTATTTGTGTGCGTGCTGTTTTCTTTGTGCGTTCGATTTTCTAGTAGTCTACCTACGTCTCCTGGGTTAAATGTATTTGCAGCTGTTTTCAGTATTGTTTTGTTACTACGTTTCATAAATAAATCCTTTGATTTGAAGAAATTACACTTGAAAATATGTCCAAATAGTAAACACACTTTCCTGTAGAAAGGCAGCCCTATTACATAATCTCTATTGATTTGATGACATAAGAGTACTCAGCGTAAATGATTACACACCCTTTGAAACGTAAGATTCGTATAAATTTCTCAGTGAACACCAGAACAATTAGCTGAAATTTGACTGTTCTGTGAATAATTTGCTTTTATGAAGAACATAAAATGTTGGTCACCATCATTGGGATAAGAAAAAATAGCCTACATCTGAAAATTAGATATTGAATAAATGACTACACCCTAGAACAAATTCTACCAAATCAATTTTTTTGTATGGCCTCAGTATTTTTAAGGACAGCACAAACTCTACTGGACATGGAGTGAAGAAGTTGGCGTCATACTGCCATGTCGATCTATCTCTAGTCATGGAGACTGAGCTCTGTCAGAGCCTTGGATGCCGGACAGATAATGATGCTCGACCGGTCTTTTCAGAACTCCCCATAGGTGTTCTATTGGGTTGAGGTCAGGTGACATACTTGGCCACTGAATCACTTTCACCCTGTTATTCCTCAGAAATGCAGCAGTGGCCTTGGATGTATGTTTGGGTCATTATCATTTTGAAAGAGTGCACGGCGACCCAGGGTGCGGAGAGATGGTATCACGAAGTGCAAATCCCAGACACCTGCAGCACTCATCAACCCCACAAAATAACACCGCAACTGCCATGCTTTACTGTGGGTACCATGCATTTTTTCATTGTTCTCTTCTTTCTTGCGACGCCATAGAGTTTGGATGCCATCAGTTACAAAAAGATTAACCTTCATCTTATTTGACCAAAGTATGGAGCCCCAAAATTCTTCACTTCCTTTTTGTGTATGGCTTTAGCAGTGGCCATTCCTGTGCAGCATATGTCGCATCGTGTCACGTGAAACAGTCACCCCAGTTAACTGTGATGAACTTGGATGGCGATATTCCTAAACTTTTCTTAGGACAAAATGCTAATATCGAGTTGTTCGCTTCCATGGACGGCCTGGGCGTCTCAGACTGCTTGCCACATGTCTGTCCTTTTTGAATTTATGAATAACTTTTGCTACTCTATTCACACTGATTAGCAATGCCTTACTAATTGTCTTGTAGCCCTGACCTTTTTTGTGTAAAGCAATTTCTTTCTCAAGACTTGTGACATTTCTCTGCCACGTGGTGCCATAATTGTCAGCATTGACTGGGAGGAGATTGTATAGGTTAAATTGTATGATCAAATACCACCCTTAATTGTCAATTATCTTGCAGCAAACTGTGTGATGATTTGTTAGACTCGTCTGTTGTTGAATAAGTTTGCATTAATTGGCATACCCTGGAATAAATTGTGAATTTTTGCATTGATTTTGACAATTCATGCAAAAGCAAAAAGTCAGACAGTTATGTAAGTAGTGATCAGATGAAGCCATTCATTATCACATAGTAGTTTGGCTCCTTTGTAAACCATACTGATAACAGAAATCACCCAAATGGCCCTAATCAAAAGTTTACATACTCTTGAATGTTTGGCCTTGTAACAGACACACAAGGTAACACACACAGGTTAAAATGGCAATTAAAGGTTAATTTCCCACACCTGTTTTTTCCACCTAAATTGCAAATAGTGTCTGTGTATAAATAGTCAATGAGTTTGTTAGCTCTCATGGGGATGCACTGAGCAGGCTAGATACTGAGCCATGGGGAGCAAAAAAGAATTGTCAAAAAACCTGCATAATAAAGTAATGCAAATGCCAGTCATTACTGATCAATAACTTATTAAGAAGTGGAAGATTCTGGGATATCTGGATACCAAGCCTAGGTCAGGTAGACCAAGAAAGATTTTAGCCAAAACTGCCAAAAGAAAAACCCACATGTATGCTCGGGCAACATACATGCTACCCTGGAAAAAGATGGTGTGGTTGTTTCAAGGAGCACAATATGACGATACTTGAACAAAATGTGCTGCATGTTACCAGTGTTGCCAGAAAGAAGTCTTTACTGCACCAATGCCACAAAAAAGCCCAGTTACAATATGCCCAACAACACCTTCGCATGCCGCACAGCTTCTGGCACACTATAATTTGAAATGACGAGACCAAAATAGAGCTTTATGGTCACAACCATAAGTGCAATGTTTGGAGAGATCAACAAGACCTATAGTGAAAATAATACCCTCCCTACTGTTAAGCATGGTGGTGGCTCACTGATGTTTTGGGGGTGTGTGAGCTCTAAAGGCATGGGGTACCTCGTGAAAATTGATGGCAATCTGAATGCAGCATATTACCGGACAATACTGGTAGACAATTTGCATTCTTCTGCACAAAAGTTGCGCATAGGACATTCTTGAACCTTCTAGCATGACAATGACCCTAAGCACAAGGCCAAGTTGACCCTGCAGTGGTTACAGTAGAAGAGGGGGAAGGTTCTGCAGTGGTTACAGTAGAAGAAGGTGAAGGTTTTGCAGTGGCCATCACTGTCTCTTGACTTTAATATCATTGAGCTACTCTCAGGGGATCTCAAACGTGCAGTTCGTGCTAGACGACCAAAGACTTTGCATGACCTGGAGGCATTTTGCCAGGATGAATGGGCAGCTATACCCTGCAAGAATATTAGGGTAGAAAACATAGAAAACTATCACAAACAATTGTACGCTGTCATTAAGGCTAAAGGTGCAATACACTGAGGGTATGCAGACTTTTGAACAGGAGTCATTTCATTATTTTCTTTGTTGCCAAGTTTTGTTTTATGATTGTGCCATTCTGTTATGACTTACTGTTGAAAATTAATCCCATGAGAAATAAAAACTAATTGTTTTGCCTGCTCACTCATGTTCTTTAAAAATGGAACATCTTACTAATTCTCCTGGGGTATGCAAAATTTTGAGCACAACTGTAAATCACTTTGTTGTTTTGTACTGACTAATCTCATTTGCAACCAATAAACCAGAGTTGCTGGAATATTTAATTGTATTGAATCTCATGGAAAGTATGGATTTGTTTATTTTTTCATATGTTTAATCAATTTTATTCCCAATTTTCCTCCTTAATTCTCACTAACCCTGGCTTGTCGGCAATTCTGCAACTCCTTGAACAGATCTGTGGGAGGGTGAGCTGCCCAGTCGCCGATTCTTTTCGCACTGCTCATCCAACATGGAAGCCTTTAGCCAGATCATGCACGGGATGATTACGCTTACCAACTATACTTCCGTGATTGAAGGAAAGTTTTGATTCTGAAGAGAGAGATGATTTAACTTTATTATAGTGATTAACATTATTATTTGTTTTACGATTCTTCCTATCTATTTGCCATTTGTGACCAGCAGCGATACAAGTAAGAGCAGGAGGCCATGATATTGTGGAATCACCCACTGGTAATTGCCATATGTTATATACATTTGCCATGGTGGTGAAAGGCGTACAATGGGGGGAAAGTCCTGTGCATTTTTAAACATTTGACATTTCCTGTATCTCCCCACATTTTCCTGTCTATTTGTGAGATTTATTGAAGTACTTAATATTTGAATCATGTGATGGGATGTGGGCCAATTAGAACTGACTGCTGACCTGACATTCAAATCCATAAGAGGAGTAGTGGATAGCTCCACAAACAAATACAGCAATACCACAGATATGTCACCGCCATACAGGTGACAGGAGGAAACACGCTAAAGAGCTCTGTCCAATCAAAACCTTTATCCACTACAAATCGGAAATAGGACCCTTAGTCTAGACACTTTATCATTCGAAACTCTAAGCTTTTAGTTGTTTTCTTAAGGAGTACATTCATCCAGGACCAGCTTGCCTGTAGTAATAAGATATTAGATAGGTTTCTCAGTTACTTTTGTGTGATGATGCATTAATACCAGGGAATCCAAATAATTTAGCATGCAGTTACCAGCTTGATTATGTGAACAGGGAGGAAGTGAGTGAGGAGTGATTACAGGATATACAGAGGAGATCTTGACTGCCCACACTGAGCGGCTATTCCAAAAACATTCCTTTGGAATTCCAGTCATGCCTCTAACACACTCAGTAGGCCAGGATCTGGAAACAAAATATCACTGTTATGTGTCACCTGTCTGAAATGCATCCACCACTGTTCTATATAAAAAAATACATTAGAAATTAATTCACACCTTGAGCCAGTGGTGTGGTGGAGGGTCAACACAAGTAAACACTTTACCCACTGTTTTGCATGATACTTTAACCATCTTTTAAAGAAGAATGCATTTAAAATAAAAGGAGCTGTCATATTTTCGTTTATTATTATTGCAACTGGAGACAAAAGTTTACAAACCTATTTCCTGTCAGTTTCACCAATTGCACTAAAGAAAGGAAGTGTTTTTTCCACACTGGGTGTGTATCTAAGCAACAATGGCTAAGTAAATAAAGTGTGGTTCCACACAAGGTCAACCATGTTCCTAAATATATTTGGAAGTGCTCAACAGTTATACTGCTGTATGTAGAAAACAGCATGCATCTTGGCCAATATTAGTGTAGCAAACTCAAATAATTTCAGTCCATTATGTTTCATAACTATAACAAAAAGCTAAAATATTGATTTTAGATTAGAACATTTAGTTGTTAATGTCCGTAATGTTCAATTCTACTTTCTAAAGTCAATCTTCAAAATTGTATTTTTCTATTCAGCCAAACATTTCTAGATTTTCAACTGAAACTTACTGTCCACAAGGTTATTGCATTCATTAGTACTGTGGGGGGATTTATGTTCTGTTAAGATATTTTCACTGTGGGAGAAGGCTGTCTGGGAGCTACACCTTTAAGATGAGTTGTGAAAACTGAGTGGCTGAAGTTTTGGAAGTTAATGCGTACACTCTTCACTTAAGATTAGCTGTCAGTGTCCGTGCCACTGAAAGAGCACGTTAAGCTATATAAGTATATCTGTTGTGCACTTGCTTCGGCCGTACCCTGCAAATAAAACACATGTATGTTCCCGGATTGTCTAATAAATACAAGCAACAACCATAAATCTGCCTGAGTCTCCCTCTCTCTCCACTACACCACATAAACTGACATATACAGTATAAAAGCATAGCTATGTTATTTTAACCAAATGTATATAATGTTCAAATCACCCCACAGACCTCTAGCTGAATAACTGAGCTCTGCTCTCTGCTATCAGTCAAGCTTTGATAAAGAAAAAGTCATATAGTGGATTTTCTGAACAAGATGAAGATTATTTATAAATGTGTGTACTCAGGGAAAACAGTTCATTACAGCAATCAGTATTGTTCTCCAAAGAAATGATACCTTCTGAACATCAGAATTAGTCCTAAGTATTGTGATTTCCAATGATTAATACACATGACATACTGTATCTAAGATTAACCTGTCAGAGGAACAGGGGTTAAAATGTACAATTAAAGTAAAATATGTTCTTATGAAAACAATAAGCTCACTAATGTCTTCCCAGCTAACGTTAAGGCCACAAAAGATAGGAATGTTATGAAAATTTCCCCAAACGCTAAAGCTTTATTTAATATTGGAGTGGATTTTCTAGTTCTATAGTAATAATAATACTAATAATACATTAGATTTAAAGCAGACTATGAACAGCAATTGTACCAACAAGAAAAATAAATAAATAAAGGTTCTAGACAATAAAACATTCGGCCAGGGGCATATTAAAATAATTAGATTCCTAAAACATAATACAGAAAAGCTTAATATAAATATGAATCCAGATCTACAACGAGTAAGGTAATATTCTGTATGAGCATGGGATTAAGGTACCAATAGTTCTGTCCCTTTAGACCAGGGATGTCAAACCGGTTCCACGGAGCGCCGAGTGTATGCTGGTTTTTGGTCTTTCCTTTCAATTAGAGCCCAATTAAGAACTAGACTGCCAGGTGAGGGGAGATCTTAACCAATTAGTAACCTATTCAGTCAGTCAGGTACAAGGTAAGAGCGAAAACCTGCATACACTCGGCCCTCCGTGGAACCGGTTTGACACCTGTGCTTTAGACTAAACATGGAAACACTTACTGTTACTCTGACACTGTGTTTATTTTGTTCTCCATTGCAGCGTGATGCAGACAGTCGATTGTCAGTTTTTTTGAAAGGGAAAAGGAACTGATTAAGGGGACCTTTCAATTTTCGAGACGCCCTGTAGCTATACAGTAGCTAACTGTTGCTCAGTATGAAGTCAAACACAGGGACTTAAAGAGAAGCAGCACATTGTGTGTTGGGTCAGAGCTCACACATTTGAATTTCCTGTGGCTGAATTTCCTGTGTTAGTTTCCATCTCAAAAAGATGGTAAACAAATATTTAAATGGAGCAGTGGGTTTAAGGATTTAAATGGAGCAGTTACTCATTTAATGTTTTGCCCACACTTACAATCGTGGGTGGAATTATTGGTACCCTTACACTTAAAAAAATTAACTCACAATTTTCTCTGAACTAGTAGAAATTTACAAAAGTATGTGGTATTCATCATTATTTACTTCACATACAATAGAACAGAAACTTTGTTATTGATTTATAAAATATCATGTTACAGATAAAAATGAGATGGACTGTCATGTTGTAGGTCTGTTCTACATCATGGCAGGATATACACTGCCTTGCGAAAGTATTCGGCCCCCTTGAACTTTTCGACCTTTTGCCACATTTCAGGCTTCAAGCATAAAAACATAAAACTGTAATTTTTTGTGAAGAATCAAAAACAAGTGCGACACAATCATGAAGTGGAATGAAATTTATTAGATATTTCAATCTCTTTTAACAACTAAAAAACTGACGAATTGGGCGAAATTATTCAGCCCCTTTACATTCAGTGCCGCAAACTCTCTCCAGAAGTTCAGTGAGGATCTCTGAATGATCCAATGTTGGCCTAAATCACAAATGATGATAAATAGAATCCACCTGTCTGTAATCAAGTCTCCAGTATATGCCGGGATTCTCAGGTCCCATGGGTTAGAAGGGCCCACTGATCATGTGAATATCAACGTTGTTTACAAGTGAGGGGGCCCCGGCATATACTGTACATTTTCATGGGGCTCACGATTCCTAGCGACAACCCTGACAATAACTACAATCAAGCACTGTCTGTAGCTCTGCTTGACTTTTCTACACCTTTCAACTGATAGTGGTAGCCCCATAGAATAGCAGAATGGTCTGAGCGGCAGCCATTTTTACGTGTACCCTACCATTGCAAAGATCTAGCGGCCTACTTCCGCATTAAACCGATTTGCGTTTTGTCACCGTGACAACTAACAACAATCCCCATTTTGTTGTGTACTAATCAAATTACCACACCAAGCAGTTCAATGGCCTTTCTATCCATTCTATTTCTATGGGTAGCCCACTCTTCTTGACCAAACCGTTCCAGTTCTCTCAGGTTTGATGCTTGCCTTTCCAAACTGAAAGTCTCATCTTTTTTACAGATGTTCAATGGGGTTTAGATCAGCACTCATAGAAAGACACTTAGATATGGTCCAATGTTTTCTTCTCATCCAATCTTAGGGGTTCTTTAGGTATATTTTAGGTCAATATCCTGCTGGAGGATATGTTACCTGCGATTGAGGCAAAGCTTTCAGGACAATGGGCTGTACATTTCTTATTTTTTTGCAGGGGCCTTTTTCCCAATGGCTCTCGCCTCCCCATTCCACTGACCCTCACTTGTGAGCAGCTCTGCAACTCCTTGGACAGATGTGGGATGGCGAGGTGACTGCACATGGTTCATCCAACCACATGTCGCCAAGCCGCCTATTCTTTTCACACTACTCATCCAACACGGTGTTTGTACAGTTAGATCTCCATACAGTTTGTCATAGGTTTAGGCCTGTAATGTGTAGGATGAGAGGGAACAGGTTAAATAAATGTAGTATTTTTCACTTTGCAAAGCAATTTACTTGGCGATTTTGCTTGATGGCCTTCGTGACCTGACAAATTGAGCACCTCCTTAAGTACAAGTGGCCTTGCCCCTAAAATCATGAAATTCTATAAATAAAGGACCCAGACTTGAAATGCAGATCAGCCCACGACCCGTGAGCAGTTACCAAAAAAAATGAATACACCATGCACTACATGATGCTAAACTATTATGCAAATAGTTACAATTCAAGCCATAACAACGGAACTACTTTCCCTTTCATGTGACCAGCTAAAAAAACACAGTGATTTTGTGACATTTTTTAAAATTCGAAAGATTTATGTACAGCTCGGGAAAGAAGAGGCCACTGCAATTTTTTTTAAATCAAGCCTCTTGAAAACTTCTGGAATGTGATCAAAAGGAAGATGGATGGTCACAAGCCATCAAACAAAGCGAAGCTGCTTGAATATTTAATACTTTACACAGAAAAAAATTTAGAGTTGCATTGTCAGATTTACTTAAAAATATTATGTGTGATTTACACAAATATATTGTGTTTCTCCCCATTTGTGAATCACACATAATATTTTTAAGTAAACCTGACAACGCAACTCTCCGTTTCTTTTAGTGTAATATAAAGTCACCCAACATCTATGATAAATTCTAGTGGAGAGCATGCCAAGATGCCAGATGACAATAATTATTATTATACAGTGCTTGAAGTGGATAAGAACACCCCTTATTCCCTCACATTGGAATCAACTGAAAAAAAACCCATTAAGTATCACATTTTAAGGTTTACAATGTTTAAATGATACTATGAGATATTGCTTTTGTTGACAAAATTGTGTTTAAATTATAAACGGGTAGAGGAACAGTGAAAAAGAATTAGAAAGCAGTTAGCTCTGCAGGTGGCTATGAAGTGGAGTATTTTTAGCAGCTATTATTATGTCCAATATAATATAATGTAAACAAGCATATTGAAATCCTACTAGTGTGTTTAATATTTATTTGTTTGCTTTAATTAATGTACATAATGACAATTCAGTTTTATTATCTGATTGGATTTTTGATGGTAGCAGTTCAGCAACTACTAAACATTTTTGGGGTGACAAATACTTTTAGAGATAAGGAATATGATGTTTACAAAACTTATAGAAATTGCAGCAGTATGCCCTGGGGATAAACTGATTAACTGATGACCTAATTGATGAACTGATTCATCTGTAGATCTGAACAAGCTCTTTTGACCAGTGGTGTAGTGGTTTCTCGATAAGTGGGAACAAAGTGAAGGCCCCCTTTATATAATCTAATCCATGACATGACAAGGTAAATAACATTATTCTGTCCTTGAGCAAGGCAGTTAACCTTAATGTACCAAGGGTGGTCATTATGGCAGCAGCACACACATTCAAATAATTTTATTCAAATGCAAAACGATTTTAAACCTGCATTAAAATGCTGCTATTATTATGTCCAACACAATTAGTCAAAACAATGAAATATAAAAAACCTGAAGCCAACTATTGTTATCATGCCACCACTCATTATTTGCGTCTAATTCTCCCCTTACCAACGGTACCAAGCTTTAGTTGCTAGCATGTACGGTTCGTGAGATAATCGCGTTTGACGCTCTAGAGCACAGGTGTCAAACTGTTTCCATAGAGGGCCTAGTGTATGCTGGTTTTTGGTCTTTCCTTTTAAAAAGAGCCCAATTAAGACCTAGACTGCCAGGTGAGGGGAGATCCTAACCAATTAGTGACCTACTTAAACCTGCATACACTAGGCTCTCCATGGAACCGGTTTGACACCAGTGCTCTAGAGCGTCAATCGATTTAGGAGGGTTAAACAGTTTAGAATGGTATAACTAAATGAGAGTGTTATGCACCTAATGCTTGAGGCCTGTTGGAGGATTCTAAGGCCTGTTAGTCTGTCTGAGTGCAGACATGGGGACAGATTCAAGGCCAAGCAAGTGAGTAGGACAGAAGGCCCAACAAAGTACTGTTCTTATATTATAACATCAGAATAAGCTTGTATCTTATATATTGGCTTTCTAAATTGGCCTAGAGACACTTGTGTTAAATTGTACTGTTTTTGTTAACTGTGTTTTAGGATTTTTCATACCTTTTATATCTCTACAGCACTTTGCTTAAACTTGGTTATTTTTAAATGTGCTTTATAAATAATCTGACTTGACTTAGGATCTGTTATATATTGCTCTATGCCAGCAGCATAGAGCTCTGTATTGCACTGCTGGTTTGCTTCTAAAGCTAAGCAGGGTTGGGCCTGGTTAGTCCCTGGATGGGAGACCAGTGCTGCTGGAAGTGGTGTTGGAGGGCCAGTAGGGGGCACTCTTCCCTCTTGTCTAAAGATCAATCCCAATGCCCCAGGGTAGTGATGGGGACATCTGCCCTGTGTAGGGTGCCGTCTTTCAGATGGGACGTTAAACAGGTATCCTGACTCTCTGTGGTCATTAAAAATATCCCATGGCACTTATCGTAAGACAAGTGTTAACCCAGGTGTCATGGCCAAATTCCCAACCAGGCCTCCCACTTCTATCATGGCCACCTAATAATCCCCCTCCTTCCTAATTGGCATATATAACTACTCACCTGTCCACCTGATTGCTGATGTGTGGTGAGCGTTCTGGTGCAAAATGGCTGCCGTGCATCACCCAGGTGGGTGCTACACATTGGTGGTGGATGAGGTGGGCTTTCCCCCTCACTGTGTAAAGCGCTTTGAGTTCCTTTCTATATAAGTTGAATGCATTATTATTATTATTATTATATATTAGACTGCTTATAACTATATGATCTATTGTATATTAGACTGTAACTCCATCACAGATCTAATACATGTTGATGCCATTCAGGCTAATAGGACATTTTACTGATAGAACACCAGACAGATAAGGTTTACTGAGTTATTTTATTAACAACTAGCAAGGCCATTTGATTAGATGCTAGACCTAAGTTAAGGTGACCTGTTGATGCTCATTTGAGACAGTCACGGGTCTGAGGAGATAGGGGTCTCCTTCTAGAAGGTGTGAACAACAATGCTAAGACTATATAAACCAGTTCCAATTGTTATTTGGGGCTTCTTCAAGCCCGCCTTCTGGTTCCTTGTCTTGAGAAGTCCCTGTTCCAGACAAGATGTTACTTTATTAAAGATTCTATGATGTACACAATCTGACTCCTGAAACCGTCATTTCAATATCAAGTTAAGCTGTAAAATAACCATCTATTTACAATGGTATTGAGATAGTGACTCACAATGGATACATGTTCGAGTGGAGCACATTAGTCATTCTAAACAATGTGACAATTGTTCATTTAATCCCTGACCTCTGAAATGTGATCCTGTAGAATAGTCTACATGAGCTCAACAGAAGCCTCTGTTGTGTTTTTGTAAATGTCATGGGAGTACAGCCATCCATGTCACATATCTTGGAGTTTAGCATCAGGCCTACTGACTGGGTACTTATAAAGTTGGTTACTCTTTGACTAAGGGGTTTACTGTAAACCTAAAGAGAATTTAACATTTTTAAAATTTAGAGCATTTGCCACACACAAGTTGAAAACTGAAATAGGGTTTTTAACTAAGCACTCACACATAAATGAAACACATTATTCTCAGAACAAACACTCCATGTCTGTAAAAGCAATATATACAAATTAAAAATTATCAACACATTGAATTTAATAGTAAATTATAAATGTCACATGCCATTACATCAAAAAGATTTCTCAAAGCGTCAAATGTAATGGGAAAATATTAAAGTCACATCAAGTACTTTTTTTCTTAAATTTATTGAGAACAAATTCACATGGTTGAAGTTGTTGTCAGTAAATTTAGAAAAATAGTTTTTTGTAGTCATTTAGCACACACTGCTATCGAGAGTGACTTACAGGAGAAATGAGGGTCATATGTTTTGCTCAAGAACATAAGAAAATCTAAGTTCTTATCTTCTCAGATCTGGTGTTACAACCAAATCCCAGATTAGAAACAAACAAGATCAATTTGGATACAATCAGAGTTAACCAAGAGGCGGTGTGAGGTATTTGTTGTCTGCAAATTGCATACATTGTTTTATATCCTGAAGAGTGAGTTGGGCAAGGTACAGTGGAGAGTACAGTGAATAGATGTCACCTGACCTTACAGTCAAAACTGATGCAAACCCAGAACAGTAGATAAGAAGTAAATAAGAAGTTAAATAGATTAAAAAAACAACCAACATGTTTCTTTTGAAATTTCTTCTTATCACAAACCAACATGATAGAAAACACACAGATTTCTGGTGATGTCTCAAATCAGGGATATTTGAGGCATAGATCTTATTCCCACTATACAATTTTTGGCAAAAGTTCGGGAACTCTTTGAAAAATAATATGATATAATGGTAATGAACCTTTGACACACATGACGCCCTTACAAATTTAAAGATGACTATGCTTAATTTTGCATTTTCCAGAAATTTAAAATAATTAACAAAAGTTAACGGGGATGTGGAAAGGGTTGAGCATCCTGTCAAATAGTACAGCCGGATGCAAAAGTTTAGGCACCCCTGACAATTTCCATGATTTTCATTTATAAATAATTGGGTGTTTGCATCAGCAATTTCGTTTAGATCTATCAAATAACTGAAGGACACAGTAATATTTCAGTAGTAGAATGAGGCTTATTGGATGAACAGAAAATGTGCAATATGCATAAAAAATGAAATTAGACAGGTGCATAAATTTGGGCACCCCAACAGAAATATCACATCAGTATTTAGATGAGCCTCCTTTAGCAGAAATAACAGCCTTTAGACCAGGTATATTCAACTCCTATACGGAGTCCAGAGCCTGCTGGTTTTCTGTTCTACCTCAACATTAATTGGACTCACCTGGTGCACCAGGTCAAATAAATCCCAGATTAGAGGGTTGCAATGAAAAAGTAGAGTGGATCTGGCTTCAAGGTCCAGAGTTGAGTATGAGGGCTCTAGACGCTTTTGTGTAATGAGTGTCTGGATTCTGGATGAAGGTATTTTGGACCATTCCTCCTTGCAAAACATCTCCAGTTCAGATAGGTCTGATGGTTGCCGAGCATGGACAGCCTGCTTCAAGTCACCCCTCAGATTTTCAATGATATTTAGGCAGTGGTAGGTCGTCAGGGCCTGCAAGGCCTTCTCTGCAGGCCCAAAGATAATCAGAATCAGAAATGTATTTTTGTACTTCTTTAATATATTTTTTAATAATATATATTTTACAAAGTTCATTTAAATTAGTCTATATGGTGATTTCATTGCTACAGTACGTTCTTTTCAGTTGCCTTGCTTTTAGCGCATTTCATATAAATGAAAGCTTTTATCCAATAAGATTTTTTCATCTGTGTTGTCTCCGGGTAGACTAGGGCATTCAGAATTCCGAGTGAATCAGTCTGCTGTTGAAGCCCATCAGGACCATGTTGTTGATTGTCATATTTTTAACCAATCAGATTTCGACTTTACCATGTTGGGTGTGTTCTTTGACCAAGTAAAGCGTTTCTGCCGGCCTAGCCTTACATCAGCATAATTTCTGTTGCTGATAGGAGGAGCAGTTCAATAAAGTTCTGCAAAAAAAGTAAAAAAAAGTTTGCCATCCGAACAACAACTAGCTTAGCTTTCCCAGCTTAGCTCTCCCTTCTCCGATTTCTTTAAACTTTAAATTTTTAGATTGTTAGATTTTTTACTTTAAGCAGAATGGCAGATGGAGGTGAAGAAGTTGCTTTGGTGGCGAATATAGGACTGGGCAGGATCGACTCTCAGCACTGGGCAAGATATTTAATTGGAACTTAACGCAAAGATGTGCTGCACAACCGCATCATAGAAGTCTTTTTAAAAGAGAGGACTCCCTGCTAGCCAAAAGTGTCGGCCCAGATCCGGCCCTATTATTAGGTTCATTTTAAATAAATTCTTATTATTTTCGTTAAAAAACAACATCTATATCCACGCCTACACATTTAAGTGTATGCGCAAAAATAGCCGCTAACGTGACCCCAGCGAATATCACGGGAGACTAGCAGTGTAGTAGACTGAAACGGGTGTAATAGGCCAACACATTCATCAGATAATCTTGATCTGTATGTGCCAGTGCAGTGCGATACATCGAAATTGTGCGCTTACAGGTACAGACTTTATGCATAGTGTTGCGTTTGTTTGTGAAAGGTATTTTAATGTATGGTCTGTTTGATACGGATCAAGATCAATGTATCCCCTTTCTCTGTAGAGACCATATATCGAGAACATACATTTACTATTCCTATTTCCTAGAGAACTTGTTAAACAACCACCAGTATTGTAACGATTAATTTACACACCCTGTACATTTTTTTATTTGCTCCCATTACTGTTTAACACTGTCAGGGTTGCAAATTAAAGAATACAATAAATAAAATTGTTATACACCATCAGCATGAAGCAGGCCTGGCGGCACGAGGGGGCAAAGGGGGGCAATGCCCCGTCAGTTAGAATATTTTGCCCCCACAGTTTTGATTCCAGTATGTGTCCTACAAATCCCTCCACAGGCAGGCCTAGCTGCGATTTGTTGCGTTGATTATTACGCTGTGCCGCTGCACAGGAATCAAAAGCAGCGGGTTAACATAAAAAAGACACACATTGGTAAAAAAAACTATTCACACAGTAGAAAGGCGGGCTCGTTTTGAAATGGATAATTACGTTCAAATGTAGCCTAGTAGTAGATTGATTCCCCCGGAAAGAAGTTTCACAGCTCAATTATGGATGTTAGAAAGTGGTTTTGCACATCCTCAAATCAAAGTGGTGCGGAAATGGAGACGCCAGCCACCACAGAGGCTGCCTTGCCAACATTGCCGGTAACTCCGGGACATTCGACTGCCGATGCCAGTCGGCCTAGCTGCAGCAGAGTAAAACTGTCTTGCCATGCCTGGCAGGTTCGTGTGCCTGACAAACTTTTTTGAATCCGGTAAGAAATATCAGCATTGTCCGTTTTGAATTATTGTGTAATTTGCAAGCTTTTAGAAATGGTAGAAAATAGCTTGGCAATACGTTATTTTCTTCATTGCATTTGATTGTCTATTGCGGGATTGAGGTGATGTGGTGTGATGACATTTGACATTTTTCATTTATAATGTCTAATTTATTGTTGATGTTGTTATAGTTTAATAACTGCTTTTTGCAATACATTGATGGTGGATAGAATTTAAGCAATATTAGGAACTGTAGTGATGTGAGCTATATGGAAATTAGGAACTTTTCTTCGCAGAAGATGTAGTTGTTTTTTTTAACAGTCAAAGTGGATAGTCAAAGTTGTAAAGCAGTCTACCTAACATGTTTTATTATGGCAAGACAGCCATGTGTCTGGCTGCAATTGAATGCGTTGTGTATTTACAAGCTACAAATGATTACTGGCCACTTCACTAGGCTAAATACTATCAACATTATTTATTGTGTTATTACCGATCTGAAATATGTGTGCCTCCTTAGTAATTTTGGGTGCCCCCTTGCAGAGTTAATTCTCCCGTCGGGCCTGGCATGAAGCCACATTGGTTTAATGAAATACACAATTGTAACTATAATCAGTGATATTGATGAGCCTGAGGCATTCATAAATACACGGGTGTCATTTTTTCCCAGCTTTCCTTCTTGCTTTATGCCTGGATTATATTTTTTATGCTCTGTAAATTTATCAAAAATTATAATTTACTAGAGTAGAGCGAAATATGCGGCTCTCATAGACTTGTCCGTGTATGCGATTGGTCCTATGATGCACACACCGCCCCTTTTATGTAAACGCGCTTGTCACTAGATTCGGAAATCCTGGGTTGATTTAATGAATTGTAACTATGGTCGTGACATCTCGTATCTAGATCGCAATTGTTAGGTTTAGTGAAGCCAGGTAATGAAAGGAAATCTAGGGCATGTTGAACATAGCTTCGTAGTATAGGCCTCTGTTATGTAGAGAAAAATCGATGTGGCACACCAAGTTTTTTAGATGCACACCCAAATAGTTTTTTCTGGCTACGCTACTGGTGTACACAAATGAACAGGACACATGAGGAATAAATCACAACAATACAAAAAGAGGAGCAACTCAAAAAACATAACAGGTACGATTCCCAAAAGGGGAATCGATACAGTACCCCCCCCCAAAGACCCGACGGGCAGGACACCCCCCCAGTTCGGTGGGCGACCACGACGCCACAGGCATCCATCAAAGCGGGAGGACGGGAGGGCAAGAGGGCAGCAGACCCTCGGTGTGGCGGGGAATCTCCCTGCAAAAAAATCCTTCTGGAGGGCGAACCTGACAATCACAACCATCACCAGCGTAGGAGGGAGGAGGGGTCGGAGGCACCCGCATTACAGGGTGTAGAAGTGGCAGCGGCCAGGGGGGCTTTGCCGCACATAGTGGATGAGCGGGCGCGGCAGCCGGCACCAGCGGAAGGGGCACTGCCGGCAGGCTGTGATGAAGGCGGAACCCCAGGTTCGTCTACTGTATCCAACTTAGCCCTGGGGGTCTCAGCGTCCATCATTACTACCTCTGAGGTCTCGGCAGCCGTCGTCACTTCCCTCGTGGTCTCGGTGGCCATCGTCGTAACCCAGAGGGTCTCGACAGGGTTGATAACAGTCACCAACAAAGTCTGTAGGAAGAAGGTCAAATCCTAACCTGTGACGACTTACACACCTGGGGCTCCCCCTTCTAGTGTGCAGAGGTTCCTGTGGTCTGCGTCTCCAGTCTTCTGAAGCCACTGCACCTCTACAATCATCCCAAATTAACCAGGTGCACCTTCTGCGCATTAGCAATCAAGCACAGTATATCTGTCTGTATGTCAGGGTTAACGTGTGGGTGATTTTTCTACGCGTAACTGTGTGTTGTATTACCGATTTACGGACTTTACTGAAAGAGTGAATATTGTAGTAGGTGACGTGACAGTGAGCTGCTTCTGTACAGTCCATATCTACCTTTGTTATGGGATGTTCATTTAGGTATTACTGTTTAGCATTGTTGGCTTGGAATCCTTTGATTTACGTCTGCACGTCCTAGAAAAACAAATAAGGAATGTGAATCACCTGCATCTGGCTCCTCTCTGAAACGCACAACATTACATAACCAAAACTGGCTGGTGTATAGTATTCCCAGCTCGACCAGATTCAGGACACAACCTGTAGTATACGTAGTACTTATAAAAAACAAATAAGTGACTGACCACAGCGAAGATATGGACAACAGCACACACACACGTAAGGGGAGGAAAACGTAAATAAACAAGAGGAAATTACAATTGAGAACGTGTGTGGGTGGGTGGAATGATGGCACCAGAGCACCGGTGATATCAAGTGCTGGCTCCATGAAAAACCAGAAGGGTAAGCCACAGAAGAGGAAGCTGTTAAATATATATGATGTCATTCATAAACGAGATTTGACAAGGGATCAGAGCCGCAGCTTGCCAACAGGCGTACCAAGCAACTGCTTGGGGCCCCAGGCCACTAGGGGCCCCCCGAAGACTGACAAACCTAATGGTTATATCACATAATGGTGATGAACGCTGGTTTTGAAGGTCCCCTTTGGAATTACTGCCTAGGGCCCCAACAGACTCTACAATCGCCTCTGCTAGGGATTGAAAAACAGCTTCAAGTTCTGAGTTCTGGCTAGCCTTATCCTGAAATAAGGATCGTTGGAGCATATATTGAGCTCCTGCCCAAAAGCACTCAGCCAGGGCGGAAACACTTGGTGTCACAATCAGGTAAGATTTGATAGTACACTCATCGATCAGCTGGTCAAGACATTGCTTCTACAGCCAGGGGAGTGGAATGAGTGTCTTAACCAAGTTGCTTTGGCCTACAACACCAGCACTCACTCTATGATAGGCTTCATCTCCTTCTTTCTGACACGTGGTTGAAAAGCAAGGATGCCAGCTAATATAAGGCATCTACTATTGACTTCAGAGGCGTCCTGCCCATTGAAACTAAGGGGGCACGTGCCCCCTCAGATTTTTGAGCCAGGTGGATTTTCCTTTTAATATCTGTATTTGTGGGCTCATGTTTCTGTGTGTTGTGCACAATAGAGATGCGCGGACGAGCTAATACTTCATCCGCAACCGCATCACAGAACTCATAAACTGTCCACCATCCACCCACACCAAAGGTTTTGACCAAATTTCAAAACCGCACCCGCCCGCCATCCGCTGATTGGGCGATGCAAGGCGCTGCTGGACGCAAGCCGCAAGGCTAGAAAGCTCGACTCACGGTACGGATCCACTTGTCCGACACGACTGTCTGTCGCGTCGCATCTCGCTCTATTCCTATGGGTGACGTCACGCGACTTCAACGTGCCCGCATAGCATCCCGGGAAGGCAGCACTGCATTTGAGAAAATGTTGCGCGACAGAAAAGATGAAAATTCCCAGCTTTATGCAAATGAATCCGTTGAACGCGAAGCGACTATCCAATAGAAGTAGAGCA
>JACXGM010002744.1:0-19820 GCA_016801145.1 Umbra pygmaea | reverse complement strand
AAATCACTGGAGAAACTGATGGTGGCTGTAGCCCGCAGCTGTATTTGAGGAACACCCATGAACGTACTAATGGAGGGTTGCCTTGCAACAACACCCAACACCACGCTCCAGTCGTGTTGGAAAAGTGGAAGAAAAGAAATAAATAAATAGCTTAAATAAAACGACAAACCTGTCCTTACCTGACTAGGCTACTGTACAATATTATCAACATGCTGCTATTTAGCCTACAACTAATAAATCCCTATTGCACCTTTTCTTTGCAAAAAGAAAAAAGCTAGAACAAAATAAGTCATTCACATAGGTTAATTAACTCTACGCACTCGCACTGTCATGTCAGGGTGACAACTCAGGACGAGCCTGTTCTGAAGACTCCCGTTAATTTTGAATGCATGGAAGAGAGCGCGTCTTTTTCAGGTAGACAGTGCAATTCATTTTATACCAGCAGGCCTAACAATCATATAATAAACTATGTAGCCTCGATATTGAAGAAACGCAGCCTCTATTCATTGCGAAATTCACTGAAAGTCCACCGCACAACAATGCAACATGTATGTTCACATTGTTTATTTTCCATAACAACCCCAAAACTTGCGTTCTTTTCTTGCACTTCTAATTAATGAGCAAAGTATTCCGACTATTATTCTTAGCTTCTTTTTGGCTGTGGGTGTTATTGAGCTTGTAGAAGTTCAGCTCTTGCGTTCTTACTATAAAACGAGACACGACAATATGGGAGATCAATCATCGGTCAACTTGCACTGTATTCTACTTTCTTATTGCACACTGGAGAGGAAAAATGCTGGTAGGCTACCATAGGCTACTTGATATAAACTTTTTGTTACCTTTAGTGAACTTGACTATTTTAAAAGTGTGCTCGATTTTTTTCGGATGTAGGTAACAATATTTAACAATGTATATATATTTTCTTTCATTTGATTGGTTCAACCGCCACAGATCCGCATGTAATTAAAATATTATTTTTCGTCATGTCATCCGCCTGATCTGCGGTTGCAGGCTGGAGGTTGATATAACCACCAACAGCGCATCTTTAGTGCACACTCGGCCCCCTTAGAAAAAATAGGTGCATGACGCCCCTGATTGACTTATTACCATTGTTTTTGCAGAGTCCTGGAATACATTTACATACGGTGTATTAAAACAATTTGGGCTACAAACCTGTATAACACCTTCCCAAAAGTATACATACAAAGTATACATGAATCCATCTTGCCTTGTGTCAACAGTCCATGCTGGTAATGGTGGTGCAATAGTGTGGAGGAATGTTTTCATAAAACACATTAGAATCTTTAATACCTAGGCATTGGTGATGAACATGTGCATCCATTTATGACCACAGTCTACTCATTTTTAAATGGATACTTCCGCAGGATAATGTGCCATGTAACGAACCATGCATCAGCTTCAAATTGGCTGCTGGAACATGACAATGACTTTAACCTAATGGCCTGCAGAGTAGCCAAACCTCAATCCAATTGAGCTCCTTTGGAACGAGGTGGAACGTAAGGTTTGCAGCAACAATTTTTTCCAGTAAAATCTGAAGGCGCAGTGTGATGCTATAAAGTCAGTTCGCACCAAAATACCTGCGGAATATTTCTGGCATTTTGAGTCCATATTGCGAAGAATTCAGATTGTTCGAGAGACAAAATTATATGAACCCATTTTTACAGCATCAGTTGTCACAAAGGTTTTTGACAGATACCTGGCCTAACTGAACATTGAGTACAGCTGTGCTTAGCCAATAACATCACCTGACATTCTCTCTTTCATCCCAATACGAATGAGACATGCCCCAAAAATGGACATAAAGAGGCTTTAAATGGAGCGGGAGAGGGATAAGAAAAAAGGAAAGGGCATGAGCAAATGAAACAGGTCTGATATACAATATAAGCAAATGGAACGGATGACGCAGAGTGGTTTCGGAGCGACGACAACGATGTGTGGAAAGAGTTGATTGAGATCCAGTTCTCTAGCATCTTTCTAGAGGGAAGTGCTCCTTTCGATAACAAAGATTCAGCCTAATGTCAAAAATAGCACTTCTGTTAAATTGTGTTATTCATGGTATTTCTATTTCCTCTTGCCTAGGCATGTTATCCTACATCCTGGCATATCAAATAATCAGATTCTTTATTCCTAGTGCATGGCAACCTCAAACAACAGGGCTATGTATCAATTTACACTTAACTTGCCCTTTAATTCTCTTGATGCCCATAGTTATCTGTCTAGCAGCTGGCAGACTAGTGTTTGTGAAATGTTGTCTTAGCAAAAACTATATATGTGTATATATATATGTATAAATGTTTTACCAACAATGTGTCAGGTCCCTGCACTCCTGAAGGCAACAGTCCTAGAGCACCAGTCCCATCAGCGCTGATCCTGAGCACCTGTTCCCTCTGCTGCACCTGGGGCTGATTGCCACCCTCCCTTTATTAGGGAGGTGTTGACAGTCAGTTCCTGCCTGATTAATGTGCATTCTAGTCTAGTGCCATTCTCTATCCAGCCTTTCTGAGCACTGTGCTCTTATTTGATTATTTAGGGAAGCTATTATTGCCAGTCTGTATACTGTGCCATTATTATTCCAAGTTGCCTTTATCTCACCCTGGTTCTCAGTGCCTTCATTTCCAGAAACCATCTGTGCTGTTGATCTGGTCATCACTCACCTTGTTCCTCTCCAGCCATCTGGACCTCACGCCTCCTGTGCCAATGGTCATCACCTACCCCTCCTCTGCATCAGCCTTCCAGACGACAACCACCAACCATCACCTACCTGGTCTCCACTTACCTGGTCTCCACTCTCCTGGTTCCACCCACTATATCTGGTCATCCCTACTGCTTACTATTACCCTGATCTATTATCCACAATAAATATTATTGTTATCACTCACCTTGTGTTCCTCTGCATTTGGATTCACCCTCTGTTCCAGTCCAATCCGTGACACAATGAGTAATTGTTTTAGCAAAATGTGGAGAATGTACTTTCAAGTTAGACCTGTGAATTTAGCCATATGTATCAAGACCAAGATTTTGAAAAATATTCTGAAAAGAAGGCCTCTGAAGTGGATCCTTTTTTTTCTCTTTTTCTTTGAGAATTATGTGCAATGTGCCACAAAATTTATTTTGTTTATATATACAGCTGGTGACTGGGTGCAGGTGTTAGTATTCAGGTGATTGCGACTTATGATGAGTGCTGTGTTTGTGTGTGTCAGAATGTGGTGTATTGACAGTATTTGAAGTGGATGTAACGGGACCTGAATGCAGCAACCTCACACTTACGTTGGCAGAATGATGAATTTTAAGTTGTGCCCACTGGTAGAACGAAGAATTGTTTGTAAAGACGACAGCATTTTTGTAGTTTGGACGCACAAAACTTTGTTGGGAAAACACAAAAATGTTAATGCATAAAGTTGCGATGGAATTTTGCGTTTTCTTAAGCTTTTATTTTTTACAGTTCCCTACCTTTCTGGGTTTAGGCTTTAAGTTGGCTTACATCTCCTTAAGATCCTCCGCATTCAAGGAGATATGGGTCTGTGTAACATCCCTCCAACAGTCTATCACATACTTTGGCTTCTGTACAAGCTCTTTGTGGGCAATCTCCATCAGGACATTTGGAAGATTGTCTGTGGTGACTCTTCTTCGACATTCATAGTTGTCGAGAACTTCCACAAGGTCCTCAAAGTCAACAGAGGTGTAATCTACCAGGGCGGATGATCTCACCTGGGGTTCAAAATTATTATGAGAACGTCATACATAGCCCTAAAGATAGCACAAATAAATATATTTCTGGTAACACTTTACTCAACTCCCATTTGTTTAATGCATTATACAGTATCCAGTGTTGGGTATAACGCATTACTAAGTAACGCTTTACACTAGTCAGACTACTTTTTTAGAAAAAACGCGTTACTTTCAAAATTCAAGTAGTTACTAGTTACATTTATAACTACAAAATTAGTTACATTTATGTTATATTTTACATTATATTATCACCTTTTCTGTTTTAGAACTCAATTTAATAACTTATTATCCTTTGTCGTTTTGTTTTTTAATCCGTATTTCATTATTGCGCCTCCACGCCAATCAAAAAGAGATCTTGCACTTAATTGTAATGGGCAGAGTTATGCAGATTGGAGGTTAGCAAAATGGAAGAATTCATAGCCTTCATTTTAACAGCTGGAAATATTCACATTACTTCAAAACTATCAAAAAGCAGGGAGGATAAATAAAGGTGTCCAGTGAACTTTGCATCACGTGCAAGCACCTGTGTCTCGAGTGGGAATATAATGGGGAGCTTGTCATCGTTCGTCTCACTCAAATGTTTTGGACCGAAATTGCTTTTTTCTACTATGGGGTATACACTGAGTGGAGGTATGTTATTTTCAAGGTATTATTTTGCCCTGTTATTCCAATAAACACGCGTTGAAAACGTGCATAATATTAGAGAAAATGTCCAATGTGCTTTAACAGGCGATGAGAACGCACTTAATGGAAGTTTTCAACATACAGTAGGCTACATAAGGTCCGCAAGGATTCAGGTGACATGCACTCGGAACGTGTGTATTTGTGCCAGTAAACACACATTCAGAATGCTTGTAATTCTGCCTGCCAACAGATCTAAACCGTACCATTTAAACCAGAGGTGGGCAAACTACGGCCCGCGGGTTCCTTTGATCTGGCCCGCGAGGCGTTTTTACCCTCCACAGTCTCCCGCGATTGTATCGCGATTATCTCGCGAACCGTATATGCTAGCAACTAAAGCTTGGTAACGTCGGAAAGATGAAGATCAGCCGAAATAATGAGTGTTGGCTCATTTATCAGAGCAGGAGCTATCGCGCCTCGAAGTCGGTCATGTTTTTTTTACTTTTGCCTTTTTTACTAAACACATTACAGACAGGAAGTAGGATGTGAAAATGACAAAGTAGCAACGCTGCAATGATGTAGGACATCATCCTACACAAAACCAACATGGTACCAATATGGTTGGAAAGAGGGGGTTCTGCTGATGAAATAATGCCAATGTAAATAATGAGGAGTGGTTCGTCCATGTGGATTAATGACAGCCGGAGATATCGCGTCACAAAGTTGGGTACTTTTCACTGACTATATTTTGGTAAACTAAAAACATTACAGTCAAACAAGGAAATGGTGTAACAAAACATTTATTTTCTGTAGGAAACACACGTAACTGTGTAGGGGGCGGGGTTAATTTAATGAAATAACATTTCCTATTTTTCACACATTGCTATAAAATGTGGCCCCTCACTTGGTTTCAAAAGCTCAATGTGGCCCTCAAGCAAAAATAATTGCCCACATCTGCTTTAGACTCAATATTTCTGGTTCAGGACTGCTCCATGTATTCACCATGTGACTCCATCAATTTCAGAAGCATTACTAGGAGTCAAATTCCATTGCATATTGTATGAAACTCAAAATCATTTTTTATCTGTATTTCTTTACTCAGTTAAAATTTGTTATACAGTGAACCCTCGCTATATCACGGTTCACCTTTCACGTTCTCGCTGCTTCACGGATTTGGAGGATGCAGCGGCTCAGTCAGAAGAGCAGTGAAATACACGTGAGTCACTATTTGTCCTACTGTACTTTGTATTTTTTATATAATCATTTCTCTCCCGTTCTAATCCAATGACTCGGGTCGCGGTGGGGCGGTGCTAATCTCCGCAATTTGAAGCCTTCAGTTCGTATTGATGATTAAAATTATTATTTTATAGTACAGTAGTTATTTGTAAAAAAAATGTTTATAGAGTACTTTTATTTGTTAAACAAATGCTTGGGCCTGTAAAAAGGTTTTGTTCTATGGTTTCAATGAATTATGGAGTATTTCATTGTATAATAATAAAAAAAAAAATAAAGGTTACTACTTCACGGATTTCGCCTATCACAGGTTCTTTTTGGAATGTAACCCCCGCGAAAAACGAGGGTTCACTCTATACTCAGACATTGAGATGAAATTGGTTTTACATACAAACACTCACACATTCATCAGAAATATACTGATCATATTGGTCAATTGGATCATTCCCAGAGAAAGTAGTTACCACAAGTCTGCACTCAACATGATCAGTCAATCACTATCTAGGGGTGTCAAGGTGGCCTAATTGTTTAGGGCCCATGATAAATTTTTGAAGAAGCCCCCAGAAGAATGGTTCAACCCCCCCCCCCACACATACACACACACTACCAAGGTGAAGCCTTTATCCTTCTGTTTTTGAACAAGACAGTTAACCCTAATTGCTCCAAGATTGTTTCTGTAAATAATAATTCTTTCTTAATCAACTTACCATTAATATTGATTCAAATCTCTTAAATATTTAGGAAGGTTAATAAATTTGTCCAATAAGTATTGTAAGATAAAAAGCCTAGACACAACAAAAAGCATACGTAAAAAGCATTTTTTAAAGGAACTTAAAGTAGTTTAATTACGGTAGTTAATTTCAATAAATAGTAACGCAGTAACGTAACGTAGTTACTTTCAATAAAAAGTAATGCAGAAGGTAACGTAGTTACATTCTGGAGAAGTAACTAAGTAAAGAAACTAGTTACTTTTTAAAGTAACGTTCCCCAACACTGACAGTATCATACATTCACTGATGATGCAATTTAATACAGTAATAATACATTATAAGCATAGGTATAGACACTCATAAGGACTCCTGAATAAATCATTATGCATATGTGTGTTCAGTAAAGTGTTACAATATTTATTTAATAAATGTCAGCAGCACACTTCTACAGCTATAAATACTAAATCTGCTGTGATAATCTGACATGTCAGTTATTACCCCACTCCTACATCTGCCCCTGGGCCTCACTTTTACGTCCCCCCTTTCACAGACCCTCTGTAGAAGTTTTAAAATGAACAATTGTTGAAACATTTGTTGACCTTCTAAAAATGCATAAACTTTTACTATTCCAACACTTCTCACCTTCTTGGACACTGACAAACTGTGAGAAATGTTTAAATCAGGTCACTTTTCACAGCTCCGTACAGCATCTCCTTCATAAAAGGGCTAGCCAGCTTAATAGGAAAGTACTGCCAGTCATGATAACCTTTCAGAAGAATTCTGCCAAGGGCCGTCCAAGTAGTTCCATTGAAGGCATGATGGATAAAAGGGACTTCTTGCCAAAAGCAACTATAAACATGTCATTACTCCTGATTCGATGCCTGCTTCCTCAGACTTATCTAGGAGTAACCGCCTTACAGCGAGGGGTTGGGTTCGAATATCTGCATCTGAAAAAGCTTTCACCATATCATTCAGACAACTTCTGTGTATTTATGTGTATGGTTATTGTGAGTGTGCCTTGTGTCTCTTGTGGTGTCTGATCTTGGAATTAGCCAATGGATTGAAGTGTCACCGGAGGTATCGGTTCTTGGGATATGTCACTGTTGTGATGCGTCACATCTGGTGGATGACCTTGGGAAAAGTCAATGAGTTGATGTGTCACTGAAGGTGCCTGTTCTTGGAACACATCACTGGGATCATATGGCACTGTGTAATTGTTACTGTCTGTTTCTGCATGAGGACCAAAAATAATGTAGTCTGGTCATGCCAGAGTCTCATAGATAAATGGTGACATCCTGAATAATTGGATTGTGCTTGTGATCACACACTTGGAAGGTAAAGTCAGTTCCAGGTCCGTTTGTTGATATGCCATTTTGGAAAAGAGACTTTTCCCTTTTTCCAGGATATCATGCATTCCATTATCTATATCCATTAGGCCTAAAAAAAAAGTTTGGTTCCTGTTGGTTGTCAGTTGAGGTCATGGGTAGGAAGGGATTTTTATTATTATTATTATTTTTGTTCTTTTTTCGCAGAGGCAGCAAGGGATACGTATGAATTTTTTAATCATTTTTCTTTTTCTTTATAGTAGCGATGCATACTTTATTTTTTCATAACACAGCCTACCTGTACAGTACCACCTTGTGTGTCACACACACACACACACACACACACACACACACAGAGAAAAGCCTGCTCCCCAGAATGTAATTCTTCAGCTCGTCTTTTTTGGTCGGTACAACTTTCGGCGGGGGCAAATTAAGTTGCTGTGCACAAAACAGCATCTCGAATGCGGACAGAGTGCACACTAGCCCTTAAATGACCCAGCAGCAAATGAATACAAATGTTGAGAAATATCATTACTATATCATTTAGTACTACAGCCTACCATCCGATGTGATATTATTACAAATTCCCAAAGATTGATCACTGATAGTGTTTTTAGAATTAGACATAATCTGATGTATGAATCTGTTGTAGCTAATAACATTTTCTTGTAACACATCTATTAAATTCATTGCTAATAATTGTGTTTTTGTGAACAGAGTATTGTCAATAATGTTAAAAAATAGGCCTATTCCTGATATTTGGCCAACTACCAATAGCTGGAAGAAAGATTGCTTTTGCCTTAATAGGTTAATGTTAACTTATATGGAGACTTTAGCCAATATTCTACTGACTACCTCTGATGTTGGTTCCCGTTGCGTTCCCTGCTATGTTTTGAAACTATTGGATGAAGGGATGATGTTGACCGTGTATCACGTTAGTGAAGAAACTAATTTCTCACGTTTAGGATATTTTTATTTATGTCCTTGCAGTGTTGTTTACTGTAACATATTTCTTGTGATTAGTATTAGATTGCGCGTCGCTCAGCAGACTACCTCAAACCAACGAAAATAACGTTCTGTACAAAAACGGTAGGTCATAAAATAAATTTGGGTCGCACATAAATTGACAGGGTCGGTCGGAAACCGGAACCAAACAAACATTTTTGTTAGGCCTTACTAGCCTCTTTGTATCCTCTCCTTGCTATGTTTGAATCTGTTTCATTCCACTCTCCTCTGCATGTAGCCAACCAATTTCTATTGTCCGAGTACTTGCTCTTGATTATTTGCCTTGTCTTTTGGTTGGAGTTGCATTGGTTGGAGTTGCAACAGCCACGGAGTTTGAAGTTAAGTATCCGTGGTAGTATCACGGATTTCTGAGAGATCACGTTGGCCCATACGCAGCTGATGGACTAACTGGAACAACAGTATGAGTGCGTAGGATTCCCGGAGGATCTCTGTCTAAAACTCTGCTCACCCGCCGGGCTACCGCTCATTCGCCAACACTCCTGCTGGCGGACCGCCCGATAAACGATGAGCAAAAAGCTAGCGGACCGTGAGCTGTAACCGCCGGTGGTCCGCCAGCTCCATGTTTGCTGGGTAACAATAACAAATTCATATCAAATAAATAATATGGCTAGCTGGCTAGAATCCTCTGTGGTACAGTTCATATTACTCAGGATTTGATCCAACACCCAACACCAGGCTGACACTTTAGCTACTAGCTTACTAACATTAGCTCGCATAGCTAGCTAATGTGCTAAACATAGTTATCTGACAATGTGTTGCATGAAACTAGATAGCACCCAAAGTAATCTAATGAGATATTTGTTGTTTTTGTTGTGGTTTAACTTGGTAATGAAGTGCCTAGCTGGCTAGATCATTTGTTGGCTAACTATCATACCTGCTGCTGTACTGGCTGCACGGATCACATCATCAAACTCATGGAGATTACTTCTTTTTTCTCAGGAATGTATTCTGACTTTTATCTCAGACATTTATTCAGAATTTATTCTCAGAAAATCTGACTTCAAGCTCAGAAACTGACATTTCTCAGAAGTTTGTGACTTTATTCTCAGAAAATCAGACTTTAATCTCAGATATTCTGAGTTTTTTTCTCAGAACTTTATTCTGACATTTTCCCAGAAATTCTGACTTTATTCTTTGAAAATTCAGAGATTTTTCTTTTAGAAATGACTTCTTTCTTTGTTTGTTTCCCAACTTGGCCCTAATGTTCTTCCGTAGCATTCCTATTTAAGTGGAGGAACTAAGAACACATTGTCATGGCAACAAACCTGTAAGATATTAGGTTTAACTACCTTGTTCATGGACAGAACAACTTGGTTTTCTACTTTGCAAGCTCAGAAATTAGAACCAGCTCAGGCCACCAGGCCGGCCCTCTCCTTCCCCCGCTCCTCTCTTTCCCTGTCGTCTCTTATTTCAATCTCTGTTCTCTTCTCCCTCCACCGGGTTCTTTGTAAGCAAAAACCAGGAATGCACTGAGTTTGAGATATTCTGTGGAGATTGTATGTGTTTGTCTGTGTTGTTCGTGGGAGAGTTTGATGTTAAGCAACAGTCTATTATTAACAAAATACACCCCCTCTTACCACCCATCCCCCCAAATTCTGATTAATCACATGGTTTCTTGGGAAGTACCCCTTCCTCTGCTGAAGTCAAGCTGTGACATGGGAGAGTGGCTCCCCCCCTAATCCCTGGGTTTCCAGCCTACTGGGCGCGCCAGCATTTACTGGAGTGAGAGGAGTTAGGGGAGGTGTGACTCTGGTAATGTTTGTCTCTATGGCATTGAAAAGCTTAACTAAGCAATGGTCTTGTACAATGGTTGAGTCAAAGAAACAAGACTTTGCTTGGCATATATATCTATGTGTGAATTTCTATCAAGTGAATTCTTAACTTTTTGTAAACAGTAGTATTTCTTGTTTTCAGATAAACTGTCTAAAGAAAACATTTGCTAGTGACATTCTGACAATGTTGAATATATCTGATTTGTTATTATCAGTAGTATTATTAGTATTTAATAGCATAGCTAAGAGACCACATTTGCATTGTTAAATTATTGACAATTACAGGATATTAACTTCTCTCCTATCATCCCTACTGGCAGTTGCAGTTTCAATCTCTTGGCAGCACGTCCTGTGTGATGGAGAAGCCCTCCATAGTCTGGCTCTTATCAAGTCATCATGTGACCAAAAGAGCCTGTGCATGTTGGGGTCAACTGTACGTCTAAGCCTAGAACAATAGCCTGGGCTCCATAACACCGTTAAGGCAACCTCCTACTGGAGCCAATTGGCCTGATATAAGCGGCCTAATATCACACTGGGCATCTGGTAATGCTTGTGAAAAGGTTGGGTATGACGCCTCGTTGGTTTTTATCAAAGATCTGACTAAGAACTCGGATATGATGTGACCTTCACACTACAAGTGTTCTGTTATTCTTTGCTCGCCCGAGTCGGAGAAAAACATGGACGCCACACGGAAAGCCTTGTTGTGGTAGCACTGGCCAAGTACCAGGCCCTCCAAAAGCACTACATTACATTTTTTAATTATGATTATGAATTTTAGCCCATCTTTATTTCATGTTTTAGTTTACAATGCTAGACATGTTTAGCAACACCGGTTTGAAACAAGTCTTCTTTCAATATTTCACTCACAACAAGACCGATTCCCATACCCACAGGCAGTGATACAAACGCAGTAACGTATTGCAGTAATACAAGTGTTTGAAATTGTAATTTAAACAACCAAAGCGGTCCAAAATCGATGAGAACAATTCATGACACAGGGCGCAGCCATCTTGTATTCCTGCTCGTAATTCTTGCTCGGTCTCCAAGTGGGAAAGTTGGACGTCCAAGAAAAAGGGGGCGTGTGGTGCACATTGCTAGGCAATGTTCCGAACTCCGACTCGGAAAGAAAAACAAATGCAGCATTATTCTCAGACTAATGGCATGATAGGAATTGTCTGTTGCATCACAGAACTGATTAAAAAAGCACTGCAGCATCTTAAAACACACCAATACCACATAATATTGCATTATTTTACATGCACAAAGCACACACCCAGGGCCGCCCATAAGGGGGGAAAAAGGGGAACGCTTTTATGGGCCCAGCCGAGGGCTGGGGCCCATGGAGGCCAGGAATATGTCAAAAGTGCACAGGGGGCGGCTCATTCACTGGACCTCCCAGGGGCCCAGACATTTCTGTTGGCAGTCCTGCACACACCAGAAACCCTGAAATCCTGTGAGGGTAGGGTTGGAACTGCCTACCCAGTGATAATATGAATAGCTTTTATCAAAGGCATAATTAAAAGTAAAATGGTGTATACATTTTAAATTATTTTCCGATGTTTAATGGTCTTTTTCAAAAATCCATGTGATTCCTATACTGACATTCCTAAATTGCATTAAATGCTAACGAGAAACCTATGCAAGGTATGTGCATGGCTACGTTCCCTGTTGTTGAAATGGATTGAACACATGTTCCCACATCCAGTTACTGTTGATGGACAGGTTTCCTCGGAGTAGTCAGAGAAGTCCTCTGCCTGCCCTGTGTGTTACCAAGGGGGAAGGCTTAGACCTGGAAGTTGAAGCAGCCCTGAGTGGATTCTGATGCTACCTGGCTATCACCTCTGGTTAGCATTCCTTAGACTCCCATTCATTTTAGGTTCACTTTGACAGCGAATAAATTTAAATTTGAAGTGTTTAAAGACTCTAATTGTCCATTTTTTTTCTGAAGAAACAGGATAATGTATAAAAAGCTCCATTATCTTTGTGGCAATAAGTGGCAATAAGTGACACTCAGGTAACGCCACTAGGCCCAAGACCTTTAAGAGCACACAGATTTGTTCTCAAAATCAGGGGTCAGAGACAATAAAGTAATAATAAAAATATACAATAACATAAAAGAGCAGTAATAACATAAAAGAGCAGTATCTTTTCTGTTAATAGGTATGTTAAGATATTAAAGAATGAATAAACACAATTCAAATCATTAAACCATCAGGCATAGTGAAAAAAAAAGGGCACCACTCCAAATCACCTGAAATCAGACCATGCGATGGATACAACAGTTAATATACAGCATTTATATAAAACAATCCCTTTTTCCAATTAGCTGAATTGTCATGACCCTTAGCCTAACACTCCATGAGAGCTATATCCGCTCCAGGACTCTCTAGGCTATATCCAGAATATTTTTTACCGGAATCCGGAACAGCATCAGTGGCGAAGAGTGCAACGGGGAGTATTAGCCCTTTAATTAGTTATGGCACCACGATAGCCCCACGGCAGCACGTGTAAGTCTGCGGCTGTGTTGTGAAACACACCATTAAAACAGCATCGCTATAAATTTAAAGCAAGCAGGCAGACACCACAACCTACTGATTTACAGGACACGCCGCCCTCAGACCCCGGCGGAGACACCCACTGCCACAACACGCTCACCGCGGCTCACATTATAACAAATAAGACTGTCAGATCTTGATAATGCCAACTGGGTCGAAACAGGGAGGCATGCAGCTTACCAAAACAGCCAACGCCAACAGCCCAGATATACATCTACCCACACGGAGACATCCACACTCAAGACAGGGTCGGCTCTATGAAAGAACGCACGTTAGTGCCACACGCACCGCGACACAAAACCGGTAAAGGCACAAAAAATGAAAAAGTGCCCTTACCTGATGGTATTATCTGACGACATAGGGCAGCGGCCAAAACGTACAGCACGCCAACCCCCGACACGTTTCCACACACGCACCAGCAGGAGAAGACAGAACCAGAACGAGTCCACACACAGGTTTGAATAATGACCCCACCTCTCCCAATCAAAGGGGATGAGCCCCAGGTGTGCAGGTGCCCACTCCCATGCACAGGTAAGAGGGAGGGGAAAACCTCATCCTGTCACACCTTGTATCTCACGTTATGGCCCTGTAGCAGCCATTTTTGTGAAAATATGATAACTGTTGTGTCATAATAATGCAATTTTCTGTTGCACAGTAGAGAAAGTCCAGGAGAATCTCGCAGGCACTCGGGGGACGTGGAGGCATAAGGTCAACCGAGAAGCCCGTAGAGAGTCCATGAAAAGTACCGGAACTAAATATTTCAGCAACGTTTTGATGGATTGGAAATACTTCCAAATCATGCTCTCCGTCTCCGCAAGAGGCAAGATTCAGAGTGATTCAGATTTCTCTTGGCACGGCTACAAGAACAATGACAACTTTCAAAGACATTGCTCATGTCACATCTACGTCATCACGCTCAGCTTGAGGCTGCGGAGGAAGCTTGACTACCACCAAAAAAGTGCTTCTAATTGACTTCACTTGTTTTCCATAGGAATGAATGGCGTCCCTTCGTCCATTAATTTTACTGTCTGGGCCCTATCTTACACCCAGCACAATTAACTTTTTACACAAACGCATGTATCATTCCTATCTTACACCCGACGCATATGGGACTTTTCCCTCCACAGACGCCCGTCGGTAAATTAGGGAATGAACTTGCGTTCGTTGGGCGGTTCAGCGAAAAGAAGAGGCGTGTTCTGGCGCAAACGTTCCCTGTTGCTATCTTGCAGTCCCCGAAAACAATTCTGCCACTGACCAGGAAAAACCTGGTTTAAAGTCAGTGGTGTGTTATTCATATGCTATTTTAAGGGCGCATGCTTAACCATAATGTAGCGTGTGCACAACGCGCATACACTTTGCTCCTCTCATCTACACAAATGCAGCAGTTCTTTATTATTGCAATACGTAATTAGAAGGAAAATCATTGTGATGTCCGAAAATGTGAAAAATAGGTATACATCTAGTGTACACATTTACTCAAATTATTGATAATGAATTATTTGCACTGATATACATCAACCTCAAGGGAACCCATTCAATCAACAAGTATACACACGTAATTTGCAATGCTAATAGTAAAATCACCCATGTCTTTACTCAGAATTACTCAGGCTCAAGCCACGACTTATTTATGGCAACTTTGCCATGATGAATCCCCCCTTGGATGGGTGGCTGTGAAGGGGACAACAGTTATCCGTTAAATACATGGTTAATGATGACACAATTTATTATGCAAGCTAGTGCGTAAAATGCTGTTTAATCAAACACACACACAAACACGCAGTGTAGCCTAATTGAACGAATATTTGGCACATTGAAAATACGCGTCAGGTGTTTGGATAGAACAGGTACACTACTCAAGTCGCAGCATTCGTTGTGGCTTGTATTTTACGCAACATTTCCATGAATCATGGATGTGTTGATGACATTAATTAGGAAATATTAGAGGACTTCAGGTGACGTGATGTTGAAATGCGTGCCAGCCACTTAAATACCCAGAAATGCAGAACGGGAGTGGAAAGCTTATTTTACAGAAGAGTAATCTCGGTCTAATGTTAGACTACATTGCAAAAATATTATTATGCATTCATAACCTCGTGATTTAGTGAGAGTGAGTCCAAAACATCGGACATTTCTTTATTTACATTTTGTAAAAAGCAAAATCCATAGAAAATCGCCGTTATAATAGCAATCCGCCATGGAACAAGCGTGCCAGCTCTTAAAGGGAATGTGAGATGACGATCTGATTGGTGTATTGCACGTTACGCCCAAACCACACCTATGACTAATGAAGCTACTATAGACCTACCCATTTTAGATATGCGTCGGGCGCAAGAATCATTTATCCCGCCGGTAAAATAGCAACAGCGCCCGGGACCCTCCCACAATGTAACTTGCGTTTCGCGTTTGATACTTGCGTTTTAGATCGTTAAAATAGGGCCCTCTGTGTGTTACTATCTGTCAGTGATTGAACTACATACTTTGCACATGCGTATTTCAACCTTTAGGCTTAAAGCTAGGGTATGCAATTCACTTCTAAAACACTTTTTGTCAAATTCGTTGAAACTGACTTTATATACTAATAAAAGCTTTGAAAAACATCTGAAAAGAATTGAGTGTCTGTAGTAGGCACAGCCCTACTATAAACCAAGCCAATCACTGTCTTCGGCGTGATGATTGAATTGGCAAGGTAACTGTCAATCAACTTCATCAATGCTTGCCCGGAGATGCCTGATTTGACGTGTGCCTCCGGCTCACCTCTAACGAAGCTCTTACAGTCATATTAACCTGTGAAGAAACAGCAGTACGTACTTAGATAATCTAAATTATGGCAGAAAAAGTCCCAGTACAACCCAGAACTAGCAAAAAAAGGAAGACTTTGTTAGAATCGACTATGAACAAAAAGCTTTAGGTAAAGCATGCAATCAGAGCAGAAAGCGTGGCTTTTCAGTGATGGCGACAACTCCGCGATTCCAAGTTGTTGAAGTGTGACGCCATGGTCGCTTTATTTCTGCTAGACAGGTATTTTTGCTTGTTTATTTGGATGGTTATTTGTTAATATCACGAATTAGACATCAACGTGCGTTAACAAGTTTTAGAGGCGTGGCTTTTGAAAGTAGGTCTGAAGGGAGTATTTTCCGTTGGATCATTTGAAATGCTAGCCGTTTCTTGCTAGTTTTTAGTGATCTATTGGCTACATAGAAATCTAAATTTCATTGAATACTAAGTTAAATGGCTTCAGTAACAGTTTGGTAAGTTCAGAATCTATTACCTTGTTGGAGAATGTTTTAATGTTTCATTTTGACTTGGCTCACAGTTCTTCTGGCTCCAGAACGATTACACCTGATAAAACGAGAAGCCAATAGCCTATATTACTAGCCAATATGTACATTACTACAGTAATATTAAGAAGCCAATAGCCTATATTACTAGCCAAATGTGTACATTACTACAGTAATATTAAGAAATTTATGGAGGGCAAAAAGTTAATGCTTGTCTACTTTTAGAACATGCCCAAAATATATTTTCATTACAATGAAAGGGAAAAATAGCCCATTTATAATTTTATAAACTCACATATTTACTCTGTCTTATTTTTGCAGCAGTATTGATTTTTTAGTAATAATGGTCTTATAGTCTTCATAAGCAAGCATTAAAACCTCCAACTCAGTTTCACTGAAATATGTAGCTCGCTTTTTTCCTCCCTGGATTTCCTTGGTAACTCCTGAAATCAGCGATCCATTGAATGTCTCTACGTTCTCACCGTGCGCCAATAGGAGTTTGATTGAACAATCTCCTCACAGGTGTTTTGGAACCGACATACCCAGAGTAAGCAAGTTTTGGGTTAATCAACGGAGAGTTCAGGCTATATGTGACGGTGAGTTAACCTTGCTTTCTGGAATACCCCGCTGGTCTGTGTTAGTGTTTTTTGTGCTGTGTTGCTGTCCGGTTCTGTGTGTTTGTTCTGTTCAGTTTGTATGTTTTCCCACAGGTGGTGCACATTTCCCTTATCAAGCCAATTATCACTTATCACAGACTCCTCCCCTCCGTTATCCGGTGCAGCTGAGTCCACTCTCGCTTTCCCATCATACCTTTCCCTTTAGTATAACATTTTCCATTTGTGTTCAGTAGGTCACTCTCTGCCTGTGGGTAAGGTTGCTCTCTGCCTCTGTATAACTTGCTCTCTGTGTTTGGTTTGTGTGTGTGTGGCATTGGCCACACTTAGCTAGTATGTTTTTGTAATTAGAGCAGCTTTTTCAGGGCTCTGTTTGGGCTTTTCCTGAGTGAGCTTAGATAACACTTTATGGTTTTGTAGTGAAAGCCTTTGGTTGTTTGTCTAGTTTGGTAGTGATTGAGAGAGAACTTGGTGTGATTGTTGTCTAAGGTTCTGAGTGCTGTATTATTGTAATTAACACCTTTGTTACTTTTTGTCTTCCCAGGTGACGGGGACGCACTGGGGAGTGTGTAGGCCAGAGCCGCCCGCGGGTATACACCACCCACAGGGTAACTTCAGTGTATGCTGTACGGACAACCCCCTGTAATTATTGGTTAGGGCACCTCACCCGTGTACCAGATTAGTTTAGAATTGTATGTGTTAGGTTAGAACAGATTAGGGGGGGACTTTCTATTTTTCTTTTATTGCTTTAGTTCCGTCCAGCCCCTGCTCCCAAATTATTATTTACCTTGGCTAAGTAAAAGCCCACTGTGAAAAGCTCTGTTTTGTTTTTGTGTCCTTGCTTGCACCTACGACCCAATACCTCTTTTGCTGGCCGCAGGGCAACCTTGGGCAGTGGTTGTGACATCCCATTCCCTTCCTGGGGAGCAGAACGTAATACCCAAAAAACATTTCCACAGAATTTCAGCCCTGCCAAAAAAAGAAAATTTGCCATCAAACCTTTTGGAGGCCTATACTTGTTTCATTCTCAAACCCTTTGAGCACAACTGTAGATCATGTCAAGGCCAGAGTTGTATATAAAAAGAGTTTGGCCAACTCAGATCATGGGCGCCATATTGGATTGGAGACCAACATCAGATGACTCTACAGTGTAACCCTATGGGGCGAATATGCTGTCTTGAAATAAATCGCTTATTTTCACTATAAACAGGCACATACACGTTATCGTCAACATTTGACAATATGTAAAAGGCCCTTACAGAAATATTCCAGTGCATATTTACCTTCTATATCATAAATGGGCCTCTAAAAAATGCTATTTGTAGTGAGTGACCACATCTCCTAATAAGTCTCTGAGCAGTGTTTACCTTTTTCTCTTCAGTCTCCGGAGTCCTGACCACAGGTTGAGCATCCGGTTTGGCAAAGTGACGCAAATGAGGAAGTGCCTTAAACCTGCATTCTATCTGAATTCCAGCTGGGGGCGATACGTCTGGTTGCAAACAAGCTCAGTTTCTGTAATAGTCTATGAGAATGAGAGACACGTCTCACTTGATTATTACTTCAGTCAGGCATGTGATTGGCTAAGGACAAAAAAGCAGGAAAATATACTGAGAGCATTCACCCCCCCCGATAGAAGCAGGACCCATAACAATTTATTTGAACAAAAAAATCCATTGTTTTTCTTTTACAGCTAGATGTGCAACATCCAACTTTTTAAAACAAAATATATATATATTTTCACAACATAACTTATTTGGTGGATGTGTAACAGTGGGACGCCGTCCGTCCGTGGTTAAACCAACATTCGTTCTTATGTTCATTCATGTTTTTTATGCTATTTATAACTAGAAGGAAGAGATGATTGTCTCACGAGCAGCTTTAACCGAGGCTCTACAGCGATCTGTCAAAGATTCAAAGTATATTTTAACTTTTCCGTTTCAGGGAGGGATTTTTGCAATGGCACCAAGGTCATTGGCCAGGGCATTAAGTGCCATCTAGAAAAATACCAAACTCCTTTTCTCTTAAAAGCAGCAATTCAATTCAACGTGAATTGCCCTCACATGTACAACAGGGCCTCAAACAAAAATTTTGGTCACTGGCAACAAGTACTACTACAGTCACTCAGATTATTTAGGCAATATGTTTGACAACATTCTCAAGTATAATTGATGTATTCCCAGTTAGAAATAACATGGTTTACTGCTACATCTGTTTTTACTTCTGTGACCGAGACATAATGTGAAATAAAAGTTGTAGCTAACACTTTAAGGTTGCCATCTCAAGCAGTTGCAGTTCAAATCGTAACCAGGCTGGGAAATTAATTTAGCCACTGGCTGGTGGATGCCCTAATTTTACCAGCCAATTCTATGAATTCAAAAATGAAAACGCAATACCCTCTTCTATATTGCTTCAATACATCAAATTCATCATTAATAAGTCTTATTAGGCAAATTACAAAAAAGACACGTTGTGAAGACAAGTCTGTGAGACAAATTATTTTTAGATGATTGACAAATTATGCTAATCAGTGTATTGGATGTCCTACTACTATTTTTATCTGGCTACTTTTAGATGTCCAATAGTAGGTAATTTCACACTTTAGAGGTGTAGCCTAAAACTTTACTGTTGTAACCTATTCCACAATATTTATTTAATCAGCAGTTAATTTTACATTTGTAAATTCGTTTTATAATAATCTGTTTGTAAAACATCTGGGAAAATAATCCAAACATTTTTTTAATTAGCTCCCATCAAAATTGCAAGCAGATGCTTCTTCAGCAATGATACCAACATGATAAATAATAAGAAAACATATTATGGCGAAGTAAGATCGGCTACTTGACTTAGAATCAGTTGTTAATCAACTAAGTTTGCAATTGAGAACTTCGACATCCTACCGTTACATTTGTGTGTGCGTGCGTGTTTAAGATTCT
>JACXGM010002743.1:11054-38113 GCA_016801145.1 Umbra pygmaea | reverse complement strand
TGACATGAAACTTTGGCCCATGGGACTCAGCTCATCAATCTTAGAGCCACCAAGACAAGATAACAACCTTAAGCTCCTAACAACATCAAACTTCCACCACTCTACTCGGGGAGAGGAAAAGAAAAGCACATAATTTGTTCTCATAGTTTTATTCTTTTTTTATCTTATGACTTTGCAGCACTCTTTATTTTAGTTGATCTGGCTGTCTCTGCTAAGGGCTACTGTCCCTTCAAATTTTGTTAGGTTTTGATGGGATACAATGTTATAATACCTCTACAAAAATCTGTGTGTAGGACCCTCCTTTTACTCTCTTTGAATTTTGCTCACTCTCTCATCACTTACTCTTTTCTCTCACTGGCTCACTCATTCACACTCATTGACTCACACATTCAGAAGTAATTTCTGTCCTGCTCCAGCAAATAATGTTCTAAGCTCTTTGAGTTTGAGGAACTCTGTCGGAATACAATAATATTAGAAAATTAAACAAATTTATAATGAAAATTATATACAAGCCCTTACTCTTCTGGTGCACTGAGTGTTATTAGTGTGCAAATAAAAATATTGTATGTTTGATCTATGATGTTATATACATTATATAAAGTCCAATGACTTCAAAGAGCAGATAGATGTTACCCTTTACTAAATAAAAATGGACAGAAAACAAATATGTTTGTCGTTGTGTAACAGGTACATTTTGTCACAGCCTTTAAAGGATGGTGATTGAGTTGGTGGAGCGTGATAAGTCAATGGAATCTACCCGGTTTGTTCTGCTACATCAAACTAAAAGCGTTATGAAATCTCCTTAGAAACAAGGTCAGTGATGGAGATTCTTCACTGTGAGGCAGGAAAACACCAGAAGAGTCCGCTTCCCAACACAGCTTAGGAGGAAACAATGTATTCTGAATGCTCAGTAGGGAACGCAAATTATTGGAAATGTATGGGAATAAAATTGTTGCCAAAAATCAACATTGTTTTGTATCCCAGCCTAAATGTCAAATTAATAACTATATTTTCCACACTGAGGCAGTCTATATACATTTTCCTACTTACAGAATCCAGTATGGATGGGTGTTAATGTTACTGACAGGATACAGTATGGATGGGTGTTAATGTTACTTAAAAAAATACTATATGTTTGGGTGTTATTGTTACTTACAGAATACAATATGGTTGGGTGTTAATGTTACTTAACTAATACAATATGGTTGGGTGTTAATGTTACTTAAATAATACAATATGGTTGGGTGTTAATGTTACTTAAAGAATACAATATGGCTGGGTGGTAAAGTTACTTACATAATACAATATTACTGGGTGGTAATGTTAGTTACAGAATACAATATGGCTGGGTGGTAATGTTACTTACATAATACAATATGGCTGGGTGGTAATGTTACTTACAAAATACAATATGGCTGGTTGGTAATGTTACTTACATAATACAATATGGCTGGGTGGTAATGTTACTTACATAATACAATATGGGTTACACACTTCCCTCTTCACTCTGCATGAGCCCCTTCATGCTAGGGCTGCTCGATTATGAAAAAAATCATAATCACGATTATTTTAGTCAATATTGAAATCACGATTATTTAAATTGATTACTTATTGACTTTGGAAATTAGTCTTTGTTGATTTTGAAAAACAGTGAAAATATTCTGACGTCAGGAGCCGGTGCATTACATTTTCTGACTTTGTTGAGGGTGACCATGCACACATAGTTTGAATGTTTGGATTTGATTACACAGCAATGTCTTTCAAATATATATCTAAATAAGTTATTTATATTTATTATATAATAACACTTATATAATTAACACTTCTAAACGTATCTTAATTTCTATTTTGCCTGCAGGTTTTTAATGTGCGCAAGATCACTGTGCTTAATTAAGTCTGCTGTAGAATCGCAAACAGCAGTTCAAACAAACTACTGAATAGAAGTAACTCCACGAAGCCTGGCTCTTCAGTCGGTAGAATAATTGTTCAAAAGTAATACATGGCTCTACACTACACCTGTGCTAATGAATCCAAGAACGAGAACGTGATTAACAGCTCAATGATAGTGGTGGGTCATTATTTTTGTTGCTTCGGTACTAAGATGCACAATCTAATACTGAAGAAACATGTTTCAGTAAACAACGCTGCAAGGACAAAAATAAAATATCCTAAACAAGACTCAAACAGACAAAGCTGATAATTTAACTAACAAACAAAGTACCTGTGTTGCTGTGAGATAATCTCATGGAGCTGCTGCAATCACCTTGCTGTAATATATAAAATACTGTAGACCATAGATCAAGACTCTGCCTTTGTCGCCACTTCTCCACTACATTTCTCATATAAAGCATGCAGAGCAAAGTGGTGGCAAGATGGCAAATTATAATGCTTGTCCAAAGTATGCAAAAACATTTTAGAGTGGTCATTCTCAACTGTGCTAATGGGGCACACATCTTTGGCTAAAAAGTATACGACGCCATGTGTTATTCTGTTGTGCCTGCGCGCACGATGGATAAGGAGTTACACTGTAAAATGCGTCTTTAATAGATGACTGAGTGAGTTTTGCTTTCAGTTTCGGGAGGGACAATAGTGTGCTTGTGAGTGTCATTCGAACACAAGACAAAAATAAGAATTCTTAGAAAATGCAATGTACAAAATAATCGTTTTTTCACTGTTTTTGTGATCGTTAGGAGCTGAAATCGAAATCACAATCAAAATTTGAATAACTGCACAGCCCTACTTCATGCTCTAATCTGTGGACTACGGTAGAACCATCATAGTGACTAATGGTACCAATGGTTTTATTAAAGTTCTCTTAGAGACTTTGTGCAAAGCAGATTGAGGGTTTCCCCATCTCGTATTCACGAAAATGCTCAGGTGGTTTCCGCAACCTTTCAGATTTCCGTGTAACCATGTTTGGGTCATTTGTCTCCGTATCTGTAATATTATCAGCTCTATCACCAGTTGGTCTGTTGTTCAGCTGCTGGGTTTCGTCAATAGCTTCTCCATTTCTAATTTTCTCCTGATTTCTAGTAGGCACATCTCTGTCATCCTCAGCAGTAGTTGGATTTCCATTTGTCATATCTGGTAAGGTTACATCCTCTTCCGTAGCTGGTTGCTCAGCCATGTTCTTTGGTTCAAAGGATATTTCGATAGGCTCCGCGGGCGATACAGGAAGGCTGCCTGCAGAAAGTGTATCCTGAGGGTGAGGGATCAATGGCATGGCTGATGAGTGGTTATCCTCTGCTACTGGGGTTACAGTGGACTGCTATCTCCTTGGGATTTCATAAATTTGAACAACTCTTTCCTTAGGGAAGACAGACAGCTGGGTAGGACAGCAATAAGAGTCATCTTCAGGCTCTGAGTTCTCCTCAAGGAACTGAGGTTGACTGCGCCTGGTTCTTGGCTGGTGGATCTTTGGCTTGGCCTGCTCAGGTTCCTCTTCTTCGGTCAGGTTACAAGGGAGTAGGTGGTCCCTGTGTAGGGTTCGGACGGGACCATCTCCATTTATGGGTTGTACCGTGTACACAGATAGGTCTCTCATCCTTTCCAGAACTTTGTACACAGTGGACTCCCACTTATCTGCAATTTTGTTTGTTCCTTAAGCGCAAGTTCCTGACTTGAGTGAGTTTTAGGGGTACCATCTTTAACTGGCAACCCAAATGCAAGGTCCACTGGTAGCCTAGGCTGGCGTCCAAACACCAACTCATATGGGGTGAACCCATTGACATCGTTCTTGGTGCAATGACAGGCGTGGGTTAGTGGTTTGACATAGTCGCGCCAGTGAATTTTCTCTTTTAAGATTTCCAACATGCCTAGAAGAGTTTGGTTGAACCTCTCAACTGGGTTTCCCCTCAGATAGTATGGACTTGTGCATATTTTAGTGATACCAGCAAGGGTGCGGAGCTCTTGGATGAGTTGAGACTCAAAGTCTCTTCCCTGATCACTTAGTAGATGTTCCGGAAACCCATAGTGCACCAAAAACTGTTCCCAAAGACACTTGGCAAATGTTGTAGCCTTCTGATCTTTTGTTGGAATGGCTATGGCATACTTGGTAAAGTGATCAGTTATGACTAAGATGTCTTTGGTGTTACTGCTGTCACGCTCCAAGGAGAGATAATCCACGTATACCAGTTCCATGGGACGAGTCATTTGGATATTCACAAGAGGTGCTGACTTTTCAGGTGTTGTTTTCCTCCTAACACAGCATCCACAAGTTTTGATCTTGTTCTGTACATCCATGGGCATCTTAGGCCAATAAAATCTTGAACGGACTAAGTCGAGGGTTATATCCAAACCCATGTGCCCCATATCTTTGTGGTGACACATGCGAATGGTGGACTTCAGAGACTTGGGAACCACAAGTTGGTAAGTGGTGTCACCCTCTGATTTACGAGTTCTGTAGACGAGACCATTTCTCAACTTAAACCGTTTCCATTCCTTGAGCATCAGCTTGAGCTCTAAGGAATCAGGAATGAAGTTTGTTTCAATTCCAGATTCCAACAAGCTGACAACTTGTCCAATGACTGGGTCAGACCTCTGATGTTGTTGGAGTTCTGCTTCACAGTAGGTAGGTATGGTGAAACAACCTAGATCTTCCTCTTCTCCATAGACGTCTGGCACAGCCTCTGCAGCAAGTGCAAGGTGATGGAGGGCAGGTCATCATCAGTTTCACCTAGGAGGTGGTGGTCGCACAACTGTCAGCCGGTACTTTTGTTGGTCAAGACAGTAAGAGAGATGGTGGGAAGCAAACTGTTTAATTTGTTCTCTCTTCAAGCGAAAGATGGTATTCGGCCACGCTATCATGAGGCCATCTAGAAAGGCCATCTGCGTCTTTGTTGCTCTTCCCAGCACGGAACTGTATGTTAAAGTTGAAAGTGGAAAGAGCGGCGAGCCAGCAGTAACTGGTCGCGTCAAGTTTGGTCGATTTCAAGCTGTACGTTAATGGGTTCATTGGGGTTTAGATACCCCCCACCGGGCCGGGGGTTACTTTTCTGCCCTTCCTGTAAGGTGGGTAGCCCACAGTAAGATTGTTTAGGGGTTTGGGTATCTTGGAAAAGTCCTTTACAAACCGACGATAGTATCCTGTAAAACCAAGGAACGATTTCAGTTCACTGATAGTTTGGGGTCTTGGCCAGGTGTAGAGGGCACTGACCTTCTCCGGATCGGTTTCAACTCCCTTGGTGGTAACAATGTGCCCTAAGTAGTACACAGAGTTCTGGAAGAAGCGACACTTCGTTGGTGAGTTTCAAGGCATTTTCTCTCAGCTGCTGGAGGAAAAGCAACAGCCAGGTATCATGTTCCTTCAATGTACTTGAAAACACAATGAAGTCATCTAGAAACACCAGTACTTCCTTCAGATTGAGACTGCCCATACACCCCTCCATCAATATTTGGTAAGTACTAGGAGCATTGGTGATGCCCTGATGCATGCGATTAAACTTATATAACCCCAGAGGACACACAAAGGCAGTCTTCAGTCTGTCACTTTCCTCCATCTCTATCTGGTAGTAACCAGATTTCAAATCCATCACACAGGTAGCTTATGAGTACTCTGCTTAGGCAAGGTGACAAGACAACACAAAGATTCCACCAGGCAAGTTGGATGTGCTTGGCTGTTCGACAATAGCACATTCATTGGTGCTGTCAACCTTGATGTAGCCTTCAAGATGAACTTTTCCTGGTGCAGGTAACATTTTCTGCTCTCTGCTTTTCAGAGTCATCAAGCCAATTCCCCCTGTTGAGCTCACTTCCTTCTGAAGTTTCAGGATGCGAAGAATCTGTCTATAGTCATAGACAGGGGAAAAGTTGTAAGGTTTCTTTCCATGACAGTGTTCATCATACAAGACATCCAGAGCATTGGTCTCAATCAGTACAGGTCGGTCATTATTGGTGCGCAGGTCTGGAACAACCACGCCAAAGTAGAGAAGTCAAGCTCAGCATCAACAAAGTCTTTGGGAAAATTAAGAGTGAGGGGTACATAACCCAAGTAGGGAACGATTTCACCACTAGTGCCTTCAACATCAAGACCATCAATGGGTTGAATAAGATGATCAGATAGATGGCTGGTGTAGAAAGAAACAGACACAGTGGTCACTTGGGACCTGGTGTCAAGGAGACAATTACAATGTACTCCTGACACGGTGACATTAGCTGAACAACTTTACCCTACAAGCCCTCTAGGTAGCTTGAGTTGATGTTCTACCTTGTGGCAGTGAATAGATGCTCTTGGGTCTGTGATTTCAGTTTGGGACATTCATGCTTGGGTTCAGTTCCTGGCAGTCCCTCCATAGGAACTGATGCTAGTTTAAATGTTTGTTTTGTTCTTCCCATGCTTGTTGTTTCTGTTTAAACTCTTTTCGTTTAACTTCGACTTGTTCAGGGTTTGGCTCATTACTGCAGGAAGACACAATATGTCCGTCCTCTCCACACTTAAAGCAATAGCCCGGACACAGCTTCTTTGTGAGAGGTGATTCGCCTGGAGGTGGGGATTTGTTGTCAATTTGGGTCTTTGGTTTGAAGTTCAACTTCTTACTTGGCACAGCAGAAAACTGGCCAGAGCCATTAGTCAAGGATGCTTTCAGAGAAGCCATTTGGGCTTGCAACTTTGCAAGATGTTTCTCTAACTTGTTTGTGTCAATGGGAGAAGCTAAAGCTGCAGTAGATATCATGTCTGTATCAGGATGACAGGCCTCGACTGAAAGGGAATTTGACTGGGCTTTTGTCTTGGAAAACCCCAAGTGCTGTTTCATCCTGCTGGATTTAGTGGCTTGGTGGTCATTTTCTGTGCGTAACAGAAGGAGCAACTCTGAGAATGAGGGTATTTTTCTTTTGTTCCAGCTGGAGACTTGTGATAAGGCTGTTATCCTAGCACCCTCTGCAGAACAGTTTGAGCAGCTGGTGCCCTGAATCGGTAGCAGGCATGCCGCCTCACTTAATGGCTTTACTTAGATTTGTCAGCTAACTTTGCAGGTAGCTAGAAGGCTTTTCAACATAGTTCTGGTTCATGTTTAGAAATTTAGCAAACAGCTCATCTCCATCGTCAACAGTGCCATAGGTTGAGTCGAGTAGGCTGAGATAGTCATGGGGAGTGGAGTTAGGCCCAAGATGTTTGATAATGTCAGCAGCCGGTGGAAAAAGACCTTCAACTGTTTTTCTGACAGTGACCCTATCAGACATCAAGAGATCGGCAATGTGAAATCCAACATTACTATGCCATGTGTCATAATCAGACTAAGTTGGGACAGGGGATCTTCCCAGAGAAGAGTCTGAGTTAGGTGTGGCTATGATACTGGGAAGTCACACCACTGCTTTTGATGACATGCTCAACTACAACTTTTAGGCCTTCAGGAGCGGTAAGCTGTTCAGTGGGCGGTGTTGGGGAAGCTACTCTGAAACTGTAGTTTCAGCTATTTGTTAGTTATTGTAGTTAAACTACAGTCAAGCTACCCTTTTTCAAAAGTAGTTAGGTACACTACAAGTTAATACCAAAAAGAAGCTAGCTACATTGAAACTACTTAGATTTTTTTTTAACGATGTATATGCTTTGTGTTATTTGCTTTGTGTTATTTGCTTTGTGTTATTTGTTATTGTGTATTGTATGTATGTATGTATGTATGTATGTATGTATGTATGTATGTATGTATGTATGTATGTAATGCTGCCTGTCTTGTCCAGGACACTCTTGAAAAATAGATTTAAAAATTCTAAATAACTGAATACGTGTCTGAGGAATGGAGGCCTTTTAAGTAAAATACTTTCTGTTTAAAACAATGCAATACAATTATGATTTCAAAGTGTATTGTTTTATTACACACAATGCTCAAATATCTCAGACTGTAAGGCTTTACTTTTCTTTTCCTTGAGACATGAACTAGGACAAAATGCCATGGGTAATAAGTTGTTTCTCCATCCTTCGATTCTGCTGCCAAGTCTTGCTCCATCATGGATATATATTTATATCCAAACTTTTTTAACAAAAAATAAACTGACAAATTGGGCGAGCAAAATTATTCAGCCCTTTTACTTTCAGTGCAGCAAACTCTCTCCAGAAGTTCAGTGAGGATCTCTGAATGATCCAATGTTGACCTAAATTACTAATGATGATAAATAGAATCCACCTGTGTGTAATCAAGTCTCCGTATAAATGCACCTGCTCTGTGATAGTCTCAGAGGTCCGTTGAAAGCACAGAGAGCATCATGAAGAACAAGGAACACACCAGGCAGGTACGAGATACTGTTGTGGAGAAGTTTAAAGCTGGATTTGGATACAGAAAGATTTTCCAAGCTTTAAACATCCCAAGGAGCAATGTGCAAGTGATAATATTGAAATGGAAGGAGTATCAGACCTCTGCAAATCTACCAAGACCCGGCCATCCCTCTAAACCTTCAGCTTATACAAAGAGAAGACTGTAACTTAAGGGGGCTGAATAATTTTGCACGCCCAATTTTTCAGTTTTTTACTTGTTAAAAAAGTTTGAAATATCCAATAAATTTCGTTCCACTTCATGATTGTGTCCCACGTGTTGTTGATTCTTCACAAAAAAGTTTCATAACTTTATGTTTGAATCCTGAAATGTGGCAAAAGTCGAAAAGTTCAAGGGGGCCGAATACTTTCGCAAGCCACTGTATATGTGTGTGTATATATATGTGTATATATATATATATGTGTGTATATATATATGTGTGTGTATATATGTGTATATATATATATATATATATATATATATATATATATATATATATATTAGAGGTCGACCGATTATGATTTTTCAAGGCCGATACGATTAACGATTATTGGAAAACCAAAAAAGCTGATACAGATTAATCGACCGATTATTAGTTTTTAGTTTAACCTTTGGCCTGGGGGACGGGAGGAAGAGGAGGGGAGAGGGGAATGAATAAGCCAATCAATAGATAGGGATGATTAGGTTGCCATGATGGTCAGATTGGAAATGTGTCCATGACACTGGGGTTAACACCACTACTCTTATGAACAGTGCCATGAGATATTTAGTTACCAGAGAGAGTCAGGACACCCGTTTTAACGTCTCATCCAAAAGACAGCACCCTACGCAGGGCAGATGTCCCCATCACTGCTCTGGGGCATTGGGAATGATCATTAGACCAGAGGGAGGACTGCCCCATACTGGCCCTCCAACACCACTTCCAGCAGCACTGGTCTCGCATCCAGGGACTAACCAGGCCCAACCCTGCTTAGCTTCATAAGCAAACCAGCAGTGCAATACAAGGCTCTATGCTGCTGGCTATAGTTATTATGATTTGTTTGGGGGAAATAATGACATTACTGCAAGAACAAAATTTTAATATAACTTCTTAATACGCAAAATTGTTTAAAATCTCAAATAAATATATCAAAATATATAAAAAAACACAGTAGGCATACTAGGATTTGTATTTGATACAACTTTGCCTATAAAATCTGTTTTGAAAAACAAACCCTTGGGTTTTTCCTAAAAAAAACATTTACTCTGTGCATTTTGATAGTTGTCCTTTTATTAAGCAATCGGATTTGGTGATGCACAATGGGAGTACAAATATCCGACGTAATTTTCTGAAGCACTTGATAAATATCTGGTTTCAAAATCAATATACAAATACAACAATTAATATAAATATAACAAAAGCAGTAACTGAGAAACATGGGATTTCGTCTTTAACTACAGAATTATTCTCTTGCGTGAGGAGTCAGAATAGCCTAATGTTGTTCTCTCTTTTCGCCACGGTCTGACTCAACATCCGAAATAGGCTACTTTGAAAACCACGTTTGAGAACACTAGTGACGTATATTCCTTGAATGCCTTTTAACATGAATGCCTTTTAATTAAATGTGGAAGTAAAAAAACATCTTCTCTGTATCGTTTTGAATAGGCATCGTATTTTGACAAGTTATATGTGCACAATCAATGACTGTGCATTCGAATGGACATATTCAGCACTCGTTTGGTGCCAGTACCCGATTTTGATCTACTGTTGGCTGATCTGATGATTAATTATAAATCTCCCTTATTCATCATATGCAACGCAATATAGCTAGCTAGTTAACCCTTGCGCAACAATTTTTTTTCAAAGCCTTGAGGAAAATCTCTCACGACAGATGCACTGGCTGCACGCAGTTTTCATGTATGCTATCGAATTGTAACACTAGAGGAAGTGGGTCCTCACTAAAAAAAGTATCGGCCATAATCGGCGAGCAAAAATGCAGATTAATAATTATTTTGAAAACTCATAATCGGCCATAATTAATCGGCCAGTCTGATTCATTAGCCGACCTCTAATATATATGTATGTATGTATGTATGTATGTATGTATGTATGTATGTATGTATGTATGTATGTATGTATGTATGTATGTATGTATGTATGTATGTTTGTATGTATGTATTGCATGGGTATGTCCAACTTGAATTTTCCACCCACTTCAATGCATGTGGCTCGACAAAACACAATGTAGCTTTTGCTCACGCTACACAGCTACTTGCTAAAAAAAGTAGTTAGGTACTGGAAAAGCTACTCTGTTTGAAAGCAACTGAGCTACTGCCAAGCTACTAAAAAATTTAGTTAATTTAGTAGCGTCGCTACTTGTAGTTAACTACTCCTCAACACTGTCAGAGGGTAAGTACTAAGTTTGTTTCTTAGGTGAGGGTAAGGCTTCTGCACCTACAGTGAGGGAGATTCAGTCACCTTCTTGGGAATGGGTCAAATCAGTAGTAAGTCTGATAGGGTTATGGTTAGCTGTTGGCTCAGCAGGTGCTATATAGCTAATGGGTTGAAATTCTGCCGGTTAGTAGTCCCCTGAATTCTGGCCAGATCATGTAGCAAAACCTTTTCAAAATCCGCTCCACTTAACTTAACAACATTCTTTAGTTCAGCTAAAGAAGTGTGGGTCAAGCTCGACCCTCTATCAGCTGCACACATTTCTGACAGATGCCAAATGTGATAAGTAACATCTGGGTTACTGTGGTAAAGTGTCCTGCAAGAACTGGATGGGCCCAGCTGATTTAAACTCGACAATAGCTGTGTCCTTAAATTGAGTGTCAAAACTGATTACCTTAATAACCCTTTCCACTGGCCCAAATACTGTACAACCTCGTTGTTGACCTCATCACCGCTTAACCCTCCTACTAAGACAGAGTTGGGTACTTTAATGTTTTTTGTCTGAATTAAATACTTATGTGTCCTCACGACCACAAACAAAAATTATTCCTGGTAAATTTTATCAGTGATTACAAGCAAGGAATGAAAATGTCAAACTGCTCAACCCTCAAACTTCCTCCTGGCTAGCTCGCCAAGATTTGTGTAGCACCTCTGGTCCAAACCTGATGGGGTAGATGAGACACATCATTCTAGGTCCTATAGGGAGATACACTTGGAATAGATGACTCACAAAGAGGGTAAGTGTTGGGTTAACAGTTGACAGTTTTAATGCTGTTCAATATAAATCAATAAAATTAACATTTACAGCATTATTGTATGTGTATAAAAATAAAAGAGCTCTTAAAGAAAAAATTATAACAAAAGAATTAGGTTCATTTTTGAGATGGGTGTATCAACTCTATTGCTCATCTGTATTGAGGAAGAAATGTTCAACCTCCAAAAGAGAGTTCAGTCTTGGGGGGAAAATATCCGGATGTATGTGTTCAAAGTCAAGTTCTAATACTACTACCCAGGTAGGTTAGTGTGTGTTTCTTATCTGTGTCGGAATGAATGAATCCGCAAATCCTCTGTGGTGGGTCTTTATGGCTGGCCCCACCATATCCAACACCGTCCACAGATCTGCTGGCCCCACCATATCCAACACCGTCCACAGATCTGCTGGGCAAAGCTCGCCATCCTTCAGTTTGGTTCTCTGATACTCAACAAGAAACCAACCTGTACAATAGTGCAGACTTGTAACTTATATGATTCCACTCTGACTACATCCCTTTTTAATCAAAACAAATATAGACTTGTACAAATTGTATTGTCATCACAAAAATGATCTACAAATAATTAATTACTTATCAGTAATTAACATATGTCATGGTATTTTAATAAACAACAAATTATTTATCTTTTAAACCACTTTTCTTAGTAAACACTTCTCTCTTTATACATTTTTATATTTTACATTTTAAACATGAAAAGTAAATAGTTATTCTTTCACTTCACTAAACAAGTGCATTTTAACAACCAAAATGAATTAAATCACATTTAAAGTGGATTCATTCTGCAAATCCAGGTGCTTTAGCAGCAACAAAATTTGTGAAATGCTCCTTAAGGTTTCACTCCCAATCCTGTATTACTTTGCTAACCGGACTAGCAATTAACTTGACGATTAGCATTACATTTAGCTGAGTTTATCACCAACCATCTAGCAATATGGTTTAGCCGCTAATATCAGCATCGTAGCTAGCGGTTAGTGATCTATTTTACACATTAGACAATGGCACAATGAGCACCAAAGTACAGGCAAAACATTTGGAAAACTTCCACATAACTTTGGTTTTATAACAAAACTTTTGGAACTTAACAACATTTACCATGTATATCTCCTCACAGTAGCTAGCAACTCAACACATTATCAGGTGACACGTGCAACTACTCACCGGAGTTAAAAAACATTTATAACTCGATAGGAATTGTATCCAAAAGGTTCACAGCTCGCAACCTAATAAAATAACAACTTATTAACACTAAAACAATTTATTATGACTGAATTAGGCAAGGTTTTGGAAATGCTTTAGGGCATTTTTTACGGGGAAAAGCTCTGGGCCCGGTTCCCCAAAACGTTCTTATCGCTAAGTAGTTCTTAACCTATTCCTTAACCTCTCTCTTAACCTTATGGCACGGTTCCCGAAACGTTCGTACGCTAAGTATATCTTCTGTAAGTCACACTTTCGTAAGGTTGGTCTGGACCATTCGTAAGTTCTCTCTTAGCGTTGTTTGACCTCAACCCGCTAGTCGCCGCCACTACAACAATGATTTTTTTGACATTTTATAACTATAATAAAATATGTTCGCAATGGATACAGGCCTATTTAGGAAATTGACTTTATTTGGTATCAGAACTAATACCAAAGTTACATTACAAAATAGTAACTTTGGTATTAGTTAATGTATAATTAACTAATTACATATTTTGTAATGTAATGTATAATTACATTACAAAATAGCCTAATTGGCCTAGGCTATTTTGTAATGTAATTAAAGCGTTTAAATTAGCAATCATATTTGATCATTAGAGTCTGGGAAACAATTTGGCTCTAAATGGCTAAGATCTATAAATGGGTAAGCATGGTGGTGTCCAGTAAGCGACCAACTATGGCATTGATCCAACGTGTCCTTGTATTGAATCAAAGATGTCTCCGAGTCCGCGGCCATGTCAATTGTTTTATTCTGCAAAACTTTTGACATTTTCCCTGACTGGCTATATTAAAAAAATGTCGCCTCCCAAGACAAGTCATTATGGAGCTGCTGGACCTTCTCAGACCTGCGCTTGCCAGGCTAACGCGGCGGAATTTTGCTTTAAGCCCTGAAGTCCAGCTGCTTGCAGCGCTAAGGTTTTTTGCTACAGGGAGCTTCATCGAGGTCGTGGGAGAAAGAGCCTACAATAATGCACACGTTCGCACACGCAACGTTGTCGAGTGTGCAATTGGAATCTGGAAGCTGCAATTTCGGTGCCTGCACAATTCGGCAGGAGGACTGCGCATGAAGCCTCACAACTCTAGCGCAGTTACGGTGGCAACGGCCATACTCCATAACATGGCTGTGCGAGGAGGCGCAACTATTCCGGAGGGGAGGAGGTGGAAGCGGATGAGGAGGAAGATGGAGAGGGAGAAGTTGAGGTCGTCCATCCTCCACAGAGGGCTGCCATGCACGCTGCAGAGGTTGAGTCAAGGCAGATTTTGACTGTAAATGTTTTTGATTGATTTATATTTTCTTTTTGGAATACCTTGCTGAGCTAGCCATCATCCATGATTGAATTGACTTTTCTTTTGATTCGTATTACGATGGAATGTTTATTTTTTTGGAAAATAAATGGTATTTTCAAACCTTGCATCCATTAAATGTTCTGTGTGTGATTCTAATCCTTTAAACCTTTACTCTATCATGCCATTGTTTCCATTCCATAAGTGCTCTATGCAACGCCAATCATTGACATGCTTCTCTTAAGGTTGGCGAAGGAGCCTACACCTTAGAATTTCTCAGTCAAAAGTTGACATATGCCCAAATTAGCACGTCACATTGCTGATTCATCTTCATTAATTTATTGGGAATTGATGGTCACATGGTTGTCAGAGGATTCCCTTTCTGCTGCTTTGCCTCATGCATAGCCTTACACACAGATAATGTACATTATAAACTAATGTCTTTAAAAGCCTCTTCAAAGGAGCCTTTATATATGAATGTGCAGTGCACTTAGATTGACACTGCTTAATTTCCTTGTGGATAATTAAGGTATATCATAGATAGAGCAAGATTTTATGCATAGGTTTCCAATGGCAATAGAGAATCAGTTGTTGACTCATTAAGGATGACAGAATGACATACAATCTTGTTGATGATCAAGTATTTTTAATGAAAATGCGCTTACAAACACACAGACACGGTCACTGGTGTGACTGTTGCTCAGCAACTATAAAGAAAAACCCATACAAAAATCAGATTAGGAACTGTAAACCAAAAAAAATAAATAGTGTATTACATCATTTTTAGAAGCCGTTAAACCCACGTCAAGAAGCGGGACAACGGGATGAGGAGAGTGGATGGTCAGCGAGGGATACCCGGTTCGTCTACCAGTAACAACATCTCGTATGAACACATTACTGACAATTTGACAATTGAATTAGTAGTCTATATTTTACTGATAACTTAAAATATACTAAAATAAATGTTACTGGAATAATTTGAGGAATGTTTCACTTACATAGAACGTGTTGTCTTTCTTAACGCTGTATGCACCTTCCCGGTGAAGTGAAAAATCGATTCCTGAGCAATCGATGCAAACTAATTCAGCACCTTCCCTTGGGACAGCGCCTTTGTAACGTCGCACTTAAGATTCAGCGGTTAAGCAGCTTCCTAAGGGAGACTTCGGGGAACACACTTACGAACATAAACAACTTCTGTAAGATATATCTTTTAGAGTCTTCTTAGCGGGCTAAGAGTGAACGTTATCGGGGAACCGGGCCCTGTTCGTTTGTAGCTGCACATCTGCCGTCTGCTTGTCAACGTGTTGCATTCATAAGTGAGTCCCCGCTACAAAGGAACTTCAGGTATAGCTCACTGCTTATCGCAATCATACTGTGCCAAGCGCACTCTACTGGAGAAAATGTGTAGCTGCAGATCTAAATAAAACATAGGCCTATATTTCAAATGGGTTACACTTATAATACAAATGGATGGGGGTTAATGCCATGATCGTTTTGTTTACTTGCATGCATCCACATCCCATCTTTATTTATCTCTGGGTTATCTGACTCTGGACCTCTTGGTGGAATACGTTCGAGGCTGTTGATCAATGGCCTGGATTCATGGCAGGCCGGATTATTCTGTCAGGGATCAGACTGGAACCGAGGGTGAATCCAAATGCGAAGGAACACAAGGTAAATGAATACAATGATATGATATTTATTGTGAATAATTAGACAGAGAATAGTAAGCAGTAGTTGATGATTGGGTGGCTTGTGACAGAAGGACAGTGAACCAGTTGAGTGTTGGGTTTCTGTGGTTGATGACCGATTAGCTGAGGCAGAACAAGAAGTGTATGGACCAGGTGGATGTTGATATGTTGTAGTGGATAACCGGATGGCTGAGACAGAGCGAGGCGAGTACTAGTGATCAGATGAATGTCGTCCCGTTTGAATTAGGCAAGGAGGCAAGGAGAACAGGGGTGAGAAAACAACAACACAGAATAACATACAGAACTCAGGCTGGCAATTACTAAGGTGGAAATAATATCACTGGGAGCTAGAACTAGAACGCACATATGTTGTACAATAACCAGTTACCCGATCCTCCCTTAAATAGGGAAGGCAGCAATCAGCCCCTGGTGCTGATGTGGGACAGGTGCTCAGGATCAGGTGATTATGGGTGCTCAGGATGCAGGGGTGTGTTGGTGACACAAAGGACAAGACAAACATAGAGACAGACAGGGAAACAGGTTCAGAGACTGGCTCAGGAGGGCAGGTTCATGACAATACTCATCTACAGTATATGAGAAAGAGGAAGGGGACAGCAGCTAATATGGTGGTTAAAGCATTGTATCAAAACTAAAAAATGTCTCTGATGCAAACCCTGAAGGTGAAAACAAATGTGTCATTGTGCATGCAATCAATTCACTTCAGTAGCTCTGGATAAGAGTTTCAGCTAAATGCAAATTAAATGTCAAACATTGAGTAATTAATACTAAACAAATAGTTTAAATATTTCTTAACCATATACTGTAGTACTGACTTTTCCATGTGAACTGAGTTTGAATGTGTGACAAATCCTATTTTATTATGGTGGGACACTAATCCTCTAATTAACAGCAGCAAAAAAAGATTTCCTGCTGAACTGTATTAATATTTAACTTTTAAAAACCTTTACATTTATTTTTGTGTACAGTACACTGTTTTACTGTACCTTTGAGTTGGCACATGTCTGTGTGAATCTGAGTCTTTAAAATCTATGATTCTGTCAGGGTTCGGAGGAGAGGACCCCAAAGCAGACCAGACAACATAAGTCTAGATTGTGTGTTTTATTGGTTGTAGTAGATGAAGAGAGATGGTTGGAATATATTGCTGAGGGCATGTGTCTCCAGATAGATGGCAGATGGAAGAGTGGTCGGTGGTGATGGTAGATGGTCCGGTGCACAGGCAGGCGCGCTGGAAGCTGTTTCACGCAGGGGGGCTGAGGGCTGGGTTGGAAAATATGTGACGTCATTATATCGTGGCTGACGACAAGACATGAAATTTCTCTGTGCTTTATACGTGTTGTAGCCATTAAAGAAAACATATTTATAACATTATAAGCTAATGTTATTTTTTCATTTAATCTATGTTGATTATGAAAGTGAGCATGTAGCATGAGAAAGATATGATACATCATGAGATTCTCAATATGTCTGGAGACATGGAGTGGGTACGACCTGATTTTGAACACTTCATTGAGTTTTGTTTTGTAAAAATACTCTTTTAAAATATTTTAGTTTTGTATAAATTGTATCTTAATTTTGGTCAGTGTTTTATCAACCAATTGCCTGTATTTAATAAACAAGTAGCAAATATATAGCAGTAATAAGCGCCGGCACAATCACTTACATTGCACGTGAACTGGAGGGCGCCGAAAATCAGCTTATGCCTCAAAGATTTGAGAAATATCGGCTATCTATTATAGAAAGCTTGAAATGCCTACTTTTAAACGAAACTATTAAAAACAAAAATAAATGGGCTACTCTCTGATTATGTAATCCATATGAAATGTGCATTTCTCTCTGGTGTTCATGGCGAGTCTGCATCATCAACTTCAGCTTTGCAGGGACACAGAAAACACCAGTTTATTAATAAACAACTAAATGTCTCCTTGTTATTTTTGACACATTCACAATCATTACTTTTGTCTTTATGTGTCTGGACGTGCGCTTGAGAGCGGCTATATTACATAAATGCTCATTGTCCTGTATATAGCCTTTTTAAGCAATTAAATTAATATAAAGGGGCAATTTGTCCACTAATGGCTTAAATGAACAACTACTAGTTGACTAGAAAAAAACTTTGGTCGGAGGCAGTCCTTATTCTACATATTTTCGATGCAACAGGCCATTCTTGTTGGAGCGAGCGACCCTGAGCGGAATGGGCCAGTGGTGCGGAATATTCAGAAATCCGCTCTCTGCTCACATGCTCGGAACAAAGCATGACAAATTCAAACATTATTTCATTTTCTCCGTACCTTGCCTTGAAGACTCACTATATTAGGCATTAAGAGCGTTAGTTGACGCTGTCCATTGATGCCCACTTCATCAATCACGTAAAATGAGAGGACAAGTCAAAAGTCAAATGAAATTTAAAAATTAATTAGTTTATATCTAATACATTGCCCATCATTTTAATCCCATGTCAAACAGAGTATGTTATGTCTATTTTAATGTATTTCTATATTTCACGTTATGTTAGTCCACAGCCCCCAAACAGGACCCCCCTTTCCGCCCAGCCCCCTTCCCGAGCTACTGTGCACAGGTGCAGGAGATGAAGGTGAGTAGTTCCAGGATTCCAGGTGAGTGGTGGCGGGCAGTTATTCCTAAACAGATGCAAAAACGGAATTACTGATCAGGCAAAACAGTAGCTGAGAAAAACAGAGGCAGACGGATACAAGAGGGTCGGGATGCAGACCTCACGTGTCAGGCTGCTTCCGTTGCAGGCTCCAGTGTCAGGCTGCCTCCAGTGTCAGGCTGCTTCCGTTGCAGGCTCCAGTGTCAGGCTGCCTCCAGTGTCAGGACCGGAAATAACAAACTTTTTCAATAGTATCTGTCTGCAGCCTTGCAGCCTGCAAGTCACAACCCTTCAAGTTACGCCCACTTCCGAAATTACCGCGAGAACAGTAAATAGCGTAGATATAACACATGTTACATGGAGTTAACAGCAAGGTTTCTGAGTGGTTAAGGTTAGGGTAAGGGTTTGGGTAAGGCTTAAATCGAATTAACTACCCACAAAAAGTTTGTTATTTCCGGTCCTGACACTGGAGCCTGCAACGGAAGCAGCCTGACACATGAGGTCTGCAGCCAGACACCTCTTGACGGATAACAGGAAAGAATTCTGAGGCTTGATTCACAGGTAGCACATACTAGTGTGACTTAACGATCCAGCGGATACTGGATGTCAGGACTTTCCTTAAATAGGGGTGACTGGTGATTGGGAACAGGTGAGGTGAATTAGCTGGCAGGTAGAAGAATGGGTGGCCCCACCCAATCCTCCTAGAACAGGCAACACCGAAGAAAACAAGGCAGACAACAAAGAAACAGGGCTCTTTGTGACAGATTCAAAGAAAAAAGTGCAGCCTGTACTCATAGACAAAGATTTTCTACATGTAATTTTCTATAACGTCAAGCTATGGGTGAAAAAGTAAATTCTGGTGCTTGACATGAACACTTTCAACCTATAGAAAACGGTGACATCATGAGTAGAATCTGAAAGAATATCTATATTAGTTTAGTTTACCTTTATTTTAACAGGAAGTTGACTGAGAACACTTTCTCATTTGCAGCAATGGTCTGGGGAGAAGGGGGGAGAGGGGAATGAATGAGCCAATTGAAAGCTGGAGATGATTAGGTTGCCATGATGTTATGAGGGCCAGATTGGAAATTTGTCCAGGACACCAGGGATAACGCCCCTACTTTTACCAATAGTGCCCTGGGATCTTTAGTGACCACTGAGTCAGGACACTCTTTTAATGTCCCATCTGAAAGACGGCACCCTACGCAGGGCAGATGTCTCTATCCCTGCTCTGAGGCATTGGAAATGATCTTTAGACCAGAGGGAAGAGTGCCCCCTACTGGCACACCACTTCCAGCAACACTGGTCTCCAATTTAGGAACTAACCAGGCTCGAACCTGCCTAGCCTTAGAAGCAAACCAGCAGTGCAATACAGGGCTCTATGCTGCTGACTTATTCTATTGCATTTTTTCAGAACAAAAGGATGAAATTCATTTTTTTGTGCAGACAGTGCATGTATCTGCGTGCTGCCCTTAATTATGTGGGAAAAGGATTTATTCTGATTTAGCCAAGCCTTAATTCAGAAGATAATCATAACAGCGGGCTTATGAGAGGATCACGTGATGATGAGAGTTTTCCCCTGTTAATTGGAATACAATAACTCTCTCTATCTTCTCTGTTTCTCCATCCATCCCTGTGTTCCTCCCTCCCTACCGCTCTCCAGACACCAGCTGAAGGAAAGCCTGTCATCTGGTAGGCCTACCGTATATTGAAGACCACAACGCTTGTCTTGGGTAGGTCTAGACAAGTCACTAAAACACAGCTTGATGTTCTGGCCTCTCCCAACTCTGTGACCACTGTAATTAGTGATAGCCTGCCTGAGCTACAGACAGACACGTCTTTGTTGAGGCAGACACAGGAGACACTCTTAAGAATGTTAAGAGCCCAGACAGATAGGTAGACAGACACACAGAGGGATCGTTATTCTCAACCGTCAATTACACAAAACGTGCTTAATTCATCCATGTGGCCCATGTAAACCGTCTGGACCATCCCAGACACAAATTGACAGGGTTTCAGGTAGGAGGCAGGTGGCAGGTGGCCGTAATTCAATGGTTTTAATAATAATGAAACGCAGGCCATGAACTGAGCAACTAAGGAGGTAAAACAAAACACTAGAAACACAAACGAAATTGGAACAATGGTGCACCTTAAAATAGTGCAGAAAACAAGTAGCAGGCCAATACAAAACTCAGGGAAATAACAGGCAACTTACTAGACTAAACTAGAAACAGGAAAACACTCTGACAGCAAAACACAATGACCGAACAAGGAATGAGGGAAACAGAGGGAGTTAAATACATGTATTGATTAACTAAGGGGAACCTTGTGTGAGCAATTATCAAGACAAGACCATGAGCTCATCTAATATCCAGGAGAGACAGAAAACATGGCACAGAGTTGGAACCGTGACACAAAAAGAAGGATTGTAAGCAAATTAAGAGTAGGTTATTGAATAAAGTTACACTAAAAGGTTTTTATTTTCAAAAAGAGTGTAAAGCCATGACCTCACAGGTCAGAAAACCAGTAGTAGGCTACCTTTAGAAGACGGTTCAATCAGGTGTTGGACTGTCACACACTCAGTGTTCTGCAGTAACTATATCTGTAGAGATTGTACCAGTATTTGAGATAGGTAAAACAAACCAAAAACATGAAAGATGTGTACATACTGCAGTAAATAAAATAGTGGATGTACAGCACATACCCATATACAAGATACCAGTGCATTTTCATTTAAAAGTTGTACTGATGCCATTATAAAACTCGTAGTAATTCTTGCAGACATCCCAAATTGCAAACACTAATTTCAGGGAGGTGGCTTATTTTTCCACATAATGATCGTTAGTTACAGTATTTGAAACAAAAATAGCCATATTCTGTAGTGGATGTTGGACAGTTTGAAGCACCAAGTGACTCAATCTGTGTAAGTAACAGGCCAATGTTAAATAATACCTTCAAGATATATGGGCAAAGTGTGTCTCTACGGCTTTGATGCTGACTGAAATATGGTTGTGTATTGAATAGTCTGGTGTTATATAATTATGTAGATGATCATGTTAATGTATTTATTTCAAAAGGTTAATGTACAGCTCTGAAAAAAGAGACCACTACAAATTGTTCTTAAATCAACCCCATTGAAAACCTCTGGTATATGTTCAAAGGGAAGAGATGCATGGTCACAAGCCATCAACATTTTGTGCCAGGATTGGTATAAAGTCACCCAACATCAATGTGAAATCTGGTGGAGAGCATGACAAGAGGCTTGAAAGCCAATTATTATTAATATACAATTATTAATATTATTATTATGCATTAATATGTTTTTTGTTATTTTGACCAGTTGCAATTTTCTGCCAGTAAGTGTTCTGAATTATAATATTTCTATTTGGAATTCAGTGGCATCTGATGGCTTAGTGGTTATGGAGTCGAACTTCGTAAAGTTTATTTCGTAAAGTTAATTTCGTAAAGTTTCCAGTTTGATTCCTGAATGTCCCAAATGTTATTGTTTCTTTGGGCAATACACTTTAACCAAGGGAAATTTCTATGTACTGTCTACTAAATGATGTAAATGAGAGATGTTGTCAGTAGTTTATGGAATAAAACAACAATGCTTCTTTTACCCAAACACATACCTAGCAATAGTGAAAACAGAGACACTGATGATTTTGTAGTGGGCTCTTAATTTGTTTCAGAGATGTATGTTTCAGTTTGATATGTTTTAAGTTATTCATTAATGTTGCTTTCTCCCAAAATGTTACCACTAATTGCAGAAATATCTACAGGGCTCTGATCATGTGGGAGAGCCAACACAGGCAATTACACAGACTCAATGAAGCATCTGTAAAATGCTGGCAAAATAGATTGATTGATATTCAGCCTTCTAAGTTTACATGGAAAGTATTTACTTTTAATAACACTTTTCCGCTGCTGGCTTCAAAGCCCAGGTTATTTTAAACTTTTCTTACCACGTTATTTCTACTGATCCACCTGTTCTGTGACCTAATGGTGATACAGTACTTTTGGAGTTGATGGTCACTTCCTAAAGTCTATGATTTGGTTGTTGGACTTCCCATTCAGGACGTTTTCCATAGTCCATAGATCAAAGATTTCTTATCAATATGTGAAGACTAATCAAATTGTCTTGGTGTTTTCTTAATGTTATTTGAGTGCAGATAATATATCAAAGGATTGACCTAATAACCAATGTTTATTTGGCCCAGAATTACACTATCTATCCACTTCTGCACTCACACACTGTCTGTCTGTCTATCTGTCTCTTTGTCAACAACAGCTGGAGTGAGGCCTCACACATTTCCATGACATGCTCAGTTTAATCCTCGCAATAAAACAGACTTTAGCATTATGCCAAAATGAATGGGCCACTTAAGTATTAAATATAAGTATGTGATTTATATTTCTACCAAAATCTGAACATAAATAACCTCAGAGAACCAAATAACAAATTAACAGTTAATTACCATTACAGTTAATCCAGAAACTGAGGAGTGTGTGTGGCGTGGATGGATGTATATTCCACGCAAATGAATGCGGAATTATACAATATTCATGATGTTAAAATCTTGTTTCCTTCTGCCCATGACTTACTGAACAAAGGAGTGACACAAACAGCATATGAGCTGTTGATGAATAATTGTTAACATTAGGCACCTTGCTGTTTAAGCTGTCAGGATATAGGATCAGAAATAGCAGGAATGAATCAAAACGCAGACAATGGAATGGTGAGTACAATAATAATGTGATTTATTGAATCGTAGATGTAAGAGTAATATAACAGTTACAGATGTGATAGCTCAGATCCAATAAAACACAGTCAGATGGTAGCAATATGACTGGCAGATATACTATGGAGCTTGGGAGGAATAACTGCAGATGACTGGCAGTAATAGTAATGTGGAAGGACAGGTGTCCAGGGTTATAGGCAGGTATCCAGGAGAGCAAAGTCAGGAGTCCAGGGGTAACAGGCAGGTATCCAGGAGAGCATGGTCAGGTGTCCAGGGGTAACAGGCAGGTATCCAAGAGTGCACAGGTAACAGATTATTGTCACGGGAAGGTTCTGGTGCTAGAGGCATGGAGAACCGGAGTTAGCATAAACAAAAATATTAAACCATAAGTGCCTAGTACTCAGAGTAGCTAAGAAATGGCAAAAATAAAAATAAAGCTCTGGACTCAGGCAGGCGAGTACAAGGAATACGGAACTCGACGTACTGTTTAGTACAATAATCCAGGGTGGACTGATCACTGTCAACTCCCTTATGTAGGGAGAGCAGCAATCAGCCCAGCTGTGGCAGAGGAACAGGAGCAGGGAATAATCAGTGATGGGGACTGGTGCTCAGGAACAAGTGTTTTCAAGGTGTGTAGAGAAGATGGGAACTGTTGCTCAGGAACGGGTGCCTTCAACAGGAACAGGTGCCTTCGTGGTGTGCAGGTATAATGGGAACTGGTGCCAGGAACGGACAAACAAACAGAGAACCAACTAAACACACACATACGGGAACAAGAAGGAAGGGAAATCACACAAAAGGAAAGGGGAAGAAAGCTCAGGGGGGCAGAATCATGACATAAGCAACCATGGAGGAATTGGCCATCTGGGAATTCTGGCAAATGTCAGAGGAATCTATCCATATTTTAGTGGGGTGGTGAGATTGTTTTATAAATATAGAATGTATTTTATAAAAATGAAGGCCAACATTACATTTAAGAAGTGTGTTATTATTTAACACAACACCACAAATGCAATACTTCATCACCTTTCACAAACAAGGAAAAGGATACAAAAAGATAGCTAAGGCACTGAATGTTCCTAGAGACACTGTTGGAAGCATTGTTCGCAAGTTCAAAGTTAAGGAAACGCAGATGACACTACCTGGACAGAAAAAGGAAGCTATCAGCTGCAACCAGATTTCTGAGATGGCAGGGGGTGAAAAACCTTTGAGTGACTGCAAAAGACCTTCAGCAAGACTTGGTGGCAACAGGCACTGAGGTTTCAGTGTGCACAGTAAAACACAGAATGTTTCCATGCCAGAACTCCAAGACGTACACCACTACTGAAAAAGCACATAAAATGTTGGCTCAAATTTGCTCAAAATCATATACAGTAAATAAGCCACAAAGTTTTTGGGATTCTATTCGGTGGAGCAATAAAAATGAAACTGGAACTTTTCGGCACGATGGTTCAGCAGTATGTCTGGAGGAAAAAGAATGAAGCATGCACTAAAAAGAACACTCTGCCCACAGTCAAGCATGGTGGTGGCTCAGTGATGCTCTGGGGCTGCTATGCATCCTCTGGCACATGAAAACTTCAGTGTGTGGAAGGCAAGATGGATTCATTGAAGTATCAGGAAATCCTAGGACAAAACGTCATGCCATCTGTGAGGAAGCTGAACCTTCAGACAATGATCCCAAGCATACCTCAAATTCCACCAATGCTTGGTTTCAGATGAAGTCATGGAAGATTCTACAGTGGCCATCACAGTCACCTGATTTGTACCCCATAGAAAATATCTGGTGGCATATGAAAAAGGCAGTTGCAGCACGCAAAACAAAGAATATAACATTGCTCATGAGGAATGGGCTAAGATTCCTGAGGAAGGCTGCAAGAAGCTGGTGTCAGGCTGTGCATCTCATTTGCAGCAAGTCATAACAGCAAAAGGGTGGTCTACTTAGCACAAAATTTGCATGCCATGAAAGGGTTGAATTATTTTGAGACTGGAGAAGTCATTATCAGATGTATTTGCAGTTGAATTTGGGGAAACCACTTGAACCATTTGTTGCTTTGAGCTATTTCAATTGCTGTTGTTTGCTTTGTTCATTTCAAACAGCTGAAAATCTGTACATTTTGACAATATATCCTGATTTGCAATGGGGGTTGAACTTTGGATTGCTAATGTAGCAGTAGCAATCTATTAACTACTACCGCCCTTGAGCAACAGTGTCTTTGTCTGTATAATGTATTTAACAGTAATAGGCTAGAATAATTAAAGAAAAGGACATAAGGGACACATAGAGATTAGTCTACTTATAATATTCTGCACCATACTGTCCAGTAGCCTAACACATTGACAACCTAAATCATATGTCAGGCAAAAGCCTACTAACTACACATTTGTAGATTGATTTTTTGTTCAAAAAGCAAACATGTATTCAAATAAAATATTGTGTGAATGCATTCAGTATACATTCTGTATTTAACTATGATGTTGGGTGAGCTGAACACAGTCTAAAAATATACTAATTTGCTATGCAATGTAAGTAGTAAGGCTGCTATGTAAAGAGCCACTGATTGATATGTCCTTCTTTGGTGATACATGTGTTAATTGAATGTATTCACCACTGTAAAAAAAAGATAAAAAGGCTTAGTAAATGTTACCTAAAAATAAAAATAAATTTCCCCCAAAAAATGCAGGTTCCTGGATTTACTTAAATATGTTTTCGTTTTTTACTTTTATTTGATCTTTATTTAACCAGGTAAGCAGATCAAAAACGGATTCTCATTTGCAATAGCTAAAACAGTAGTAGTGCAAAAAACAACATAAAGTTACACATGAAATACACAAAACATACAGTTGAATTCCTTAAATAATTTTTATGTGTTCAAAAATCTAGATTAAAGAAGAAAAATCTATACTATATACTACTAAATCTGAACAGTTATTTGTGAATATATCCAAAAAATATTGAAGTTTATACCAACAACTTGCTGTTTACCCTGTCAAGCATTGTGGTTAATTGAACATTTGTAGATTTAAAGATGGTTTTTACACTATGTTGAGCACACGTTTCAAGAAATAATTGTACATTTATAACATGATAATACAAAGCTTGTTCTGCCATGAGGCACGACAGATTATGATAATACGATATCAACACCTTCAGAGAAATTAATGTGGGCTGGTGTAGGGCTGAACGACTCGAAAGAGTAACAACTCACAAAAAAATTCTGTTTGCATTTGAATTGATGTTTTAAGTGTTTTTTTGTGGATATGTTGTATGGGTGAAACCCTCAGGGTGAAACATTAAGTCAAGATTGTGATGCATTACACAGGGGTAATATTGTGATATTATGATTCATGAAGAATAAGATGGGCTTATCAGTCACTATGGATTTAATTTATTTGTCTGTCAGCCTGTCTTTCAGCTGTTCCACCTTATCCAGCGTTCCTCCACTCAAGACGTTGTGCTGCAGTTTCTCATTCTCACCAGTCCAAGGAGCAGACACTGATAAGAGAACTGTTCAACTTCAAGTTTAATATATTTGTCACATGTACGCAGATATAATTGCATCAGTGGAGGCTGGTGATTAAAAAAATTGGGGAGACTTGCCGTTTGGTTGTTGACAGCGCAGACAGCCAAGGATTTAGGAATTATTTTCAACTGAAACATTTGTTGAAAGCATTTATGAGTAAAATAATGGAATGGGTTGTTTGTATTGTGTGTAGAAGTATGCAAGCAGTGCTCATCATAGATAGGTGGTGTTAAAAACCAACTCCACTCTTTCCATCAGAGCAGGACAGGCTTTGCTCTAGACACACAACTAAAGGTGGGCATTTGGATTAAACAGTCATGCTGTCATATAGACAAATGAGAAGACTACTTAGAATGTTAAGTGGGGAAGAATCACCAGGGGGGTAAGGAGGTAAGGAGGGTGAATGACCAGGGGGTTCAGTACAGGATGCCATAGGTGAGGTTAGGAGGGTAAATGACCAGGGGGTTCAGTTCAGGATGCCATAGGTGAGGTTAGGAGGGTAAATGACCAGGGGGTTCAGTACAGGATGCCATAGGTGAGGTTAG